>JAJIBD010023584.1:0-12227 GCA_021461705.1 Cryptotis parvus | reverse complement strand
CCAGGGAAGAGCGGAAACTCCATCAACGGGAACCAAGGCAAACTGCCTTGGTTTCACCGCGACCCTTTGGGACCTGCGCTTCCGGGAACATCCCAAAAAGTCAAAACCTCGCGGCGCACTAGCATCCGTGCAGACCCTCTTACTACCTATCTTGCATGAGGTACCAGTGAACCTTGGTTCCTACATCCTTGCTACCCACCCAAACTCTACAAACAGACCAGACACCTAGTAACTGTACTATCTAGTCCCCCAAGACCCCATATTTGCAAACTACAATAGTCATAATGGTAAAGCAACACAAAATTCCATCAAGCTCTGTGAGGTGAAATCACTAGTCCAGATGAGCCAAGCAATACCAATGGGTTGTATAACCTCTCTGATAAGGAATTTTGGAAAGAAATGTTAAGAGTTCATAAGGAATTCAAAGAAGCAATGGAATGCAAACTCAATAAAATACAAGAGGACATGATAGAAGAAGTGAGGAAAATGCAAATGGAAATGACAATTAAAAATGAGGTAAATGAAATGAAAGACACAATGGAAAGCCAGCATAGCAGAATAATAGCTACTGAAGAAAGAATTAGTGATCTCGAGGACGAGTTCCAAAGATTCGCTACACAACACCAGAAGATAGAAAAAAAGACTCACAATTACGAACAGACAACAAGAGATAATCGGGATGAAGCCAGAAGAAACAACATACGGATCATTGGGGTCCCGAAGGGCAAAAAAAAAAAAAACCCTGATGAAGAAGAAACTGTCAAAGCCATCATTGCTGAGAAGTTCCCGGAACTAAAGAAGCGCTTGCCTCAAGATCCAGGGAGGCCCGTAGGATACCAGCTAAAAGAAACCCCAACAAGAATACTCCAAGACACATCTTAATAAAAATGACAAAAACTATAGATAGAGATAGAATACTGAAAGCAGCAAGATCAAAGAGGAAATCACATACAAAGGAACATCTCTAAGATTTACAGCAGACTTCTCTGATGAAACACTCCGAGCCCGAAAATAATAGTGGGATATTGTGAAAGGACTCAATGAACTGCAGGCCTCACCAAGAATTCTTTATCCGGCCAGACTCACATTCAGATATGAAGGAAAGATACACAACTTCATGGATAAGCAACAACTCAGGAATTTCATGGACTGAAAACCAACCTTAAAAGAAGGTCTGAAGGGTCTACTGTAATACGACCAAACCCATAAGCACAACAAGCACAAACAGAAAGATGATGGCACAAAATCCAATGACAATAATATCTCTCAATGTCAATGGTCTAAATGCACCAATTAAGAGACACAGAGTAACAAAATGGATTAAAAAATTGAACCCAACATTCTGCTGTCTACAAAGAAATGCATCTGAGTAATCAGAACAAACACAAACTAAAAATCAAAGGGTGGAAGACCATTTTCCATGCAAACAACTCCTCCAAAAAGGCTGGTATGGCCATATTAGTATCAGATAATATAGACTTCGGGCTGAAAAAGGTTAGAAGGGACAACGAAGGCCATTTCTTATTACTTAAGGGGTATGTACACAAGGAAGAAATTACACTACTAAACATATATGCACCCAACAAGGGGCCAGCAAAATATATAAAACAACAGCTAAGGACCTCAAAGAAGATATTAACAGTAGCACAATAATAGTTGGAGACTTCAACACTGCTCTATCAACGATGGATATATCAACAAGACTGAAACTCACCAAGGAAATATTGGCCCTCAAGGAAGAAATGGAAGAAAGAGAGCTAGTGGAAATATACAGGGCTTTTCATGCCAAAAAAGCTGAATACACATTTTCTCTAGTGCACATGGAATATTCTCCAAGATAGACCACATGCTCAGCCACAAAGCATACCTCAATAAAAAAAAAAAAGATAGAAATTGTGTCAGCTATCTTTTCAGACCATGATGCACTGAAAATGGAAGTTAACCGTACACAGAAACAGGGAGTCAAACCAAACACCTGGAAACTGAACAGCTCACTCCTGAACAACAAATGGGTCATAGAAGAAATCAAACATGAAATCCAAAGATTTCTGGAAACAAATGAAAATGAAGACACCAACTATAAGAAATTGTGGGACACGGCAAAAGCCGTGTTCAGAGGGAAGTTTATAGCTCTGCAAGTATTCATCAGGAAACAAGAAAGGGCCCACATAAATAACCTGACTACACAGCTGAAGACATTAGAAAAAAGAGCAACAAAAGAAGCCCAACCCAGGCAGAAAAAAATGAAATAATAAAACTTAGATAAGAACTCAATGAGTTGGAAACCAAAAAAAACAATCCAAAAGATTAATGAAACCAAGAGCTGGTTTTTTGAAAAAATAAACAAGATTGACAAACCATTGGCAAGACTTGTAAGGACAGGGAAAGAGAGAACCCAAATAAACAGAATCAGAAATAACCAGAGCTCTGTACAGATTCAATGCAGTCCCTATAAGGATACCTATGACATTCTTCAAAGAAATTGACTAAACGCTCCTGAAATTTGCATGGGACAACGTTGTTGCAGGACTCCTTTAAGGGCCACTGCATCCGGCTCAAAACATTAGCACAGTAAAGGCCCTAGGTGAGATGCGGGGAGGGATTACCTAAGGGCATTGGACCCTCCCTGCTTTCCATAACAATGGGAGGAAGGTCTGAGTTGCAGGGGTATAAACTAGTCGGTTTTCACTCTCGCGGCGCTTCTTTGGGGGGGGCGCTTGCTCGCTGTGGCGTTCGCCCTGCTTGGAAGCTTTTACACGTGGTGGTCGCCATCTTGGCCGACACGTAGCTGGGGTTCTAGCCTGGAATCCTAAGCATCGGGTTTTCCCTTTTGCTGATTTGTATGCCTGAACCTGTGATAAGTAAAGCCTTTTAAAACTGCATCGGATTCCTGAGTTTTTCATCCGTTCCTCGCCCGGCCGAGGTAGAAGGGAACTTCGCTTCCCGGCACTGTCGAGGGACCCTGGCGGAGCGCCCGACACATGGCGTCCCTGGGGTGGGCACCACGAACATCGTCTGGTCTAATTATCATCGGACAGAGATCATCTGCCTCCGAACCGTGAGTAAAATGATGGATATCTCATGGTATAGATACATTGTATCTTTTATTGGCTCAGAACCATACATAGCCCAGTCTATAAAGTTCCTTTCTGAGAACTACTCTATCTTTTCACAAATCATCTGGGTCCTTGAGATTTTTTAAACTGTACCTTTGTGTAAGGACAATGTTTAATAGAAAGAGGGAAGAAAGTAATAAATTGAATGTAATCTTAAGGGGCGAGGTTTACTCAGCGATTAAAGAAATAAGTGAGGATCATAAAACTACAGGTAGACTGGTCTTAAGGCATGAGGACAGAATTATTAAACAGAGTTTAAAATTTGAAAAGAAATTAGAAGAACAGGAAAGTAAAATTATTAAACAGGAATTAAAATTTGAGGAAAAATTAGAAGAACAGGATTTAAAATTCAAAGAAAAATTAGAAGAACAGGATTTAAAATTCAAAAGAAAAATTAGAAGAACAGGATTTAAAATTCAAAGAAAAATTAGAAGAACAGGATTTAAAATTCAAAGAAAAATTAGAAGAACAGGATTTAAAATTCAAAGAAAAATTAGAAGAACAGGAAAATAAAATTATTAAACAGGATTTAAAATTTGAAGTAAAGTTTGAAGAGCAGAAGAAGGATATCGATAAAATCAGCATTATCTTAGAGGGAAGAAATTGACAAACAGAGAGATAGAATAGATGGACAGAAAGAGGAGGTTTGGAAGTTACACATAAGATTGAAAGAACAAAAGGGAAGAAACTTGAAAACTTAAACCAAGAAATGGATGTGTTACGCAGGGAGATTTCTGATTTCATAACTTATCAATCAGGACCTAGCGCATACCCAATACTGAGGCGTGAACCAACTAAAAGCCGTTCACAAACACGCCCCAAAGCTGTAGACTTGAAAAAGGTGTATACATTCCCAGCAAAAAAAATCTAAAAAAAGAATTCTAATGTGGCTGATAACTTAGAGGAGGAACAGGAAAACCCAGAGGAGGCAAATTCCCAAGCTGAAAATCTCCCCAGAGTTAATACCCTCAATGGGGTAGATGTTCCTCTGCCAGATACTACAAGCTCTGATGAGGAAGAACGGGAGGAACAGATTAGCTCGAATCAAAGAGCAAAGCGCAGCAATCTTTCTCATGACCAATCTAAAGATAAAGTAAAACCAATTCATGAAGACTTAAAAATTGAGGCAATAACCCCGTTTAGGAAGGCTTGCGACAGGTTTGGAATATCAAGTCCTTATACTTTAAAATATTTAGCTGATTGGAGGCGAAAATGATCAGTGGGTATTGGGAGACTTTGAAATGGTAGCCCATACTTGTCTAAACAAATCACGGTACATGCAATGGCAAATGTGGTATGCAGATGGGGTTAACCGGAATATTGACACTTTAAGAGAAAAGGAATCAGGCCATACTATAACTTTTTGCCATGCTAAAAGGTGAAGGTGAATGGAAAAAGAAAGCAAAACAAGCGACATTACCTGAACCTATTTTAAAATTTGTTCGGGAGACAGCATTAAAAGCGTGGGAAAGAGTAGGTTCCGACCCAGAATTTCTAGGTAGCTATACGAAAATTTACCAGGATCGTGATGAACCATACTTTGATTTTGTTGGGGAGATTATGTGAAACAATCCAAAGACAGGTTCAAGACCCAACCACTCAAGAAATCCTAAAAGCGAAACTTAGCATATGAGAATGCTAATCAAAAATGTCGAGCATTACTATATAGTATTAAGGAAAAGGATGACCTCATGGGGTATCTAAAGGCCTGTAGAAATGTCGGTTTAACCTCCCATAGAACACAGGATGATATAGAGGCTTATCCCATACAGCAGGAGGATCAGGAGAGGGATGAAATGTCAAACAGCTTTAGGGGGGAAAAACAATAAACTTCAAAAGGATAAACAATAATCGGAGAAACTATTCTAATAATCGCAACTCCACCCCTCGGGGGGGCCCCACCTGGACCATGCCCAACGTGCAGAAAAAGGAAAACATTGGGCCAGAGACTGTCTGTCTTGGAGGCGAAGTCAGCCTCAGGCTTCATCTGGACAGATAACCTGCTTTAGCTGCGGAAAGAAGGGACACACCCATAGAGATTGCCCATCTTCTAAAACTATCAATACAGGGGCAACATTCTAATAATCCCTTTATAGGAAATGTTACATGGACCCCCTCCCAGGTTCCACAAGCTCCGCAGGGCTCAAATAACATCTATGCCTCCCCTAATGCGGGAAACTGGGTGGGGGCCAGCCCCAGGCCCAGCTGAATCCAGGGGCACTCTCCTTCATTCCACCTGCCCAGTATCCTCCGAATCAGAATCCACAGAATTACAGTCAATAAATGCTCTCTGGCCTACCCCATCAGGCAATGGCAGTCTCGACATTCTCTGCCCTAAGACTGTCACAATATACCCAAGTCAAGACCCCTACATGCTAAAAACAGGGATAAAAGGACTTGCTCCCCCAGGTAGTATGGGTTTAATTCAGGGGAGCGATTGGCTGAAATTTAAGGGAATTATGGTGCATTTTGGACTTCTGGATCCTGAATCTCATGGAGAGATAATACTGTCAATATCTGTGCCAACTAAATAGACTTTTAAAAAAGGGGGAACCACTTGCTAAACTATTATTATTTTTTGAGGATCCGTGTAGTCAGTCCGAACACCCTACAGCTGGTGGCTTAAACAGTACCAACCATTCTGCCAACTTCATTGTTGGTTATGCAGCCACACAGAACCAAGCCCACCAGCCACCTGCTAACTATCTAGTTGGGTACACTGCCAGAAATTCTCAGGCCAAGTGGCCGGTTATACCCATCGAAATTTATAAAAGGAAATTCAAAGGCATGTTGGATACAGGGGCAGACATATCCATAATCTCCACCAAGTATTGGCCCTCTAACTGGGCCCTAAAGAAAGTGTCCCATAGCCTGAGCGGGGTAGGCAATATCTCCTCCTCTCTTCCTCCGACAGAGTGCAAGGTGGCTACCGTGTATTGGCCCTGAAGGGAATGTAGCCATGGTCCAGCCTTATATAGCCCCTATGCCTTTAACTTTATGGGGTCGAGACATGCTGGAGCAGTGGGGGGGCAATAATCCACATACCTCGCCCAATTCCCGTCGAGCACCAATTCCAGCTCTCCATAATAAGCCTAACACCGGGGTAACCCTTTTTAATTGGGGCCGCTGTGGTTAAGCGCCCACTACCTATCCGTATTCAGTGGAAGTCTGACAAACCTATATGGACACCACAGTGGCCCCTCAATACCAAAAAGTTAGAGGCGCTAACAAATCTAGTGGAAGAACAGCTGAAATTAGGACATATTGAGGAAACGTTTTCAGAATGGAATTCTCCTGTTTTTGTAATATAGAAAAAATCAGGCAAATGGCGTTTGCTGATTGACTTAAGGAATGTAAATTCTACTATGGTCCCCATGGGAGCCCTACAACCTGGGCTCCCCTCTCCAGCAGCTATTCCTAAGGATTGGCCGCTAATTATCATAGATTTAAAAGACTGCTTTTTACAGCATACCTATCCACCCAGATGATCGGAAAAGGTTTGCATTTTCAGTCCCTTCCATTAATCATAAAGGTCCTTTACGTAGATTTCAGTGGACAGTATTGCCCCAAGGGATGACTAATTCACCTACGATGTGTCAACACTTTGTTGATGAGGTTTTGTGACCCATTTGTGCTAAATTTCCTGGTGCATACATCATCCACTACATGGATGATATCCTGCTAGCTTGTGATAATTCCAGAGATCTCCAGAATTTATATAATGATGTAATGACAGTTTTACCAGAGGCTGGCTTACAAGTAGCTCCGAAAAAATTCAGATGCAGCCTCCATATGAATATTTGGGCTATGCTCTTGACCGCACTACAGTGCGTCCTCAAAAAAATTTCCATTAGTCAGAAAGGGCTCAAAACCTTGAATGATTTTCAAAAACTGCTGGGGATATCAACTGGGTGCGCCCCTCCCTTGGTATTCCTAACTGTGAGCTCAGTAACCTGTTCCACACCCTTGAAGGTGATCCTGCTTTAAATAGCCCAAAGCAGCTAACTCCTAAAGCTCAGAAGGAATTAGATTTTTTCATGGATTGGCTTCAAAAATCTTACCTCTCCAGATTTAATCCCGGAGAAAAGGTATGGTTCTTGATCTTCCACACTCCCGAGTCTCCAACTGCTGCTATAGCCCAATTATCTGGACCGTTAGAATGGGTTTACTTACATAACAAGCAGAATCGTACTGCTACACCTTACCTTGAGATGATAGCTAACCTTATAATTAAGGGAAGATCAAGAACCCAAGTATTACTTGGACATGATCCCCATGTAATTGTACTACCTGACCCTAAAAAAGAAATTGAAGCTGTTTTACCACTCAGTGAAATCCTTCAGAGAGCTTTAGCAGATTTTTCAGGAGAAATATCTTATCATTACCCAGCTGGAAAAACCTGGGAATTTCTGAAAAGGACACCTTTTGTAATTTCCACCATTGTCCGCTCCTCTCCCATTCCTGATGCTCCAGTGTATTATATTGATGGCTCCTCATCAGGAAGGGGTGGAATTACAGGTCCTTCGTTGACCACTACTGTGCATACAAATTATAAATCTGCCCAACAAGTGGAACTTCGCCACCCTGATACATTTACTATCCCATGTATCTGGCCCATGTAATGTGGTGAGTGATTCTGCATATGTAGTTGGTTTATTTCCTGGAATTGTCACTGCTTCTTTAAATGCCCATAATCCTATAATTCAGGAGCTACTCCATAAACTACAAGATCTCCTCTGAAATAGAACATTCCCTATATACATCTCCCACATCCGTTCTCACAGCCGACTCCCGGGCCAATGGTTCGAGGAAACGGAGCAGCAGATCTCTTGGCAGCACCAGTATTTAAATCAGCTGAGGAAGAGCACCAGACTCTACATACAAATGCCCGCCGCCTTCATGTACACCATGGCATCCCATGGAGACAAGCTAGACAAATTGTCCGCAACTGTCCTGTCTGTGCTCCCTTTACATTGTACATCTCATGTAGCAGGAGCAAATCCCCGAGGTTTACAGACAAACCATTGTGGCAGATGGATATAACTCATACTAACTTATTTCCCAACAAACCTTTCCTTCATGTGGTCATCGACACATATTCCCGGTTCATATGGGCTGTTCCTATGACGTCTGAAAGAGCTAAATCTGTTTGTTCATTTTTACTCCAGTGCTTCTCCGTCATGCGTATTCCCCATACCATAAAAACAGATAATGGTCCTGCTTACACCAGCAAAACCTTCAAATCCTTTTGCGAGGAATGGCAGATCAAACATATTACAGGAATTCCATATAATCCACAAGGACAAGGAATAGTTGAACGTGCCCACAGAACGCTTAAAAACTCAGCTATTAAAGCAACAAAAAACAAGTATAACTCCAATGGATTCTTTATCTTTAACATTATTCACCTTAAACTTCTTAAATATACCTCAAGGAGATCCCTATACCGCGGCTGAATGTCACTTTCAAGAAGATATGCAAACTCAAAAAACAGCCAATTCACCTATCTGGGTGAAAATTGATGATAAATGGATTGCAGGTCACCTCCTCATTCGGGAAGAGGCTATGCTTTCATTTCTACAGACGATAACCCTGCCAAGAAACTCTGGGTTCCTCTGGAACTTGTTAAGACTAGAATTCTCCAAGAATCAGAAAACAACTAATTCTTTCAATATAAAGTCTTAAATTTTAAATTGCAAGTTGCTGTTTAAACTTCCTGGATTGGTTCATTTTAATAATGATCTTGTTTTGCAGTCTGTGATCATGGTTCATGTCTAATATCTTACCTTACAGCCTAAATATTTTCTTTCTTACAAAAAAAAAGGTGGAAAAATGGGTGGACTCTGATCACAGTGCTCATTACAAAAATGTTTGCTAAATCAATGAAAAATTGTTTTTCTAATGATTCTGTTCACAGGATGAGATATTTGAATCCAGTAAACCTGCACTACAGTGCTCAATACTCCGAGACTCCTAAAACGGTGCTCGCTAAAAAATTTAATAATTTGCAAAACTAATTTTTCCCAATGCTCTATTCACAGGAAAAGACACTTTCTCACCATCATTTGCCGGCTTTCTATTCATGGAGCGCTTGACTCGTTACCATTTATCACCCTAAATGGGTCACATATACAGCTGTAAGATATTGATCGATCAAATGTATGTGTGCGTGTGTGTGCATGTGGTGACCACCATTATGTTTGTGATTAATGTTGTGTCTATGTTATGTCTCAACTACTACCTTCTCAATTTCTGGCCACTACAAACCTCTATTACATTCATCAGCTCCACTGCTGATCCACTAGATTTATCAATTTTAAAATCATCAATTCTCATACTTATTTCCCTGCTCCACCCATGTTGGAGCTTCTTTATGTTCTTCTCTCCATCCCAGACTTGGATCCCTACAAAGCCTTAAAATCTCTACTTGTGATTAACCTCGAAAAGTGTTTTTGTCTCGTCTAAGCTACAGGTACAGTTACAGGTGCCAGTGTCCACTTGCTAAAGAAGCCCTGCAAGAAGCCCACACCGATGTTCCAGACACCTGCTCCAGCGCTCAAGACTCCTGTTCCAGAGTTCAAGATATCACACCGATGTTCCGGACACCTGTTCCAGCGCTCAAGACTCCTGTTCCAGAGTTCAAGATATCACACCGATGTTCCGGACACCTGTTCCAGCACTCAAGACTCCTGTTCCAGAATTCGAGATACTTGTTCCAGTGTTCCTGAGACCCGATCCAGTGTTCCTGACAATTCAACAAGTTCCTGATCGCTGCTCTCCAGAGACTCATACTCATATGATCACCACTATTGCTGTTCCAGAAGTAGCCCCACAGACTTTGTTCCAGACACCCGACTTTACATAAAATATAGCAAATTGACTCTCACAAATTATGGACAGTGCAAACTATAGTCCGTTATAATCAGACAGCTAGAAACACTTTGTCTTGAACTTTGCTTTGGGTCCAAAAAACAAGTTAGGATCCTAAAGTAACATGTATTATCATTTTGTAATTCGAATTGCTTTTTCTTATCTTAATTTTCTGTACATTACTAAATATTTCTTACCTTTTCAATTTTTATTAGTAAACTAATCAGGGGGAGTTGTTGCAGGACTCCTTTAAGGGCTGCTGCATCCGGCTCAAAACATTAGCACAGTAAAGGCCCTAGGTGAGATGCAGGGAGGGATTACCTAAGGGCATTGGACCCTCCCTGCTTTCCATAACAATGGGAGGAAGGTCTGAGTTGCAGGGGTATAAACTAGCCGGTTTTCACTCTCCCGCGCTTCTTTGGGGGCGCTTGCTCGCTGTGAGTGTTCGCCCCTGCTTGGAAGCTTTTACACGTGGTGGTCGCCCTCTTGGCCGACACGTGGCTGGGGTTCTAGCCTGGAATCCTAAGCATCGGGTTTTTCCTTTTGCTGATTTGTATGCCTGAACCTGTGATAAGTAAAGCCTTTTAAAACTGCATCGGATTCCTGAGTTTTCATCCGTTCCTCGCCGGCTTTGGAGGTAGAAGGGAACTTCGCTTCCCGGCACTGTCGGGGACCCCGGCGGAGTGCCCCGACAGACAACCTCAAACATATGATCATTTAATCTTTGAAAAAGGTGCAAAGAGTCTAAAATGGAGTAAGGAAAGCCTCTTCAACAAGTGATGTTGGGAAAACTGGGCAGCGACATGTAAAAAAATGAATTTGGACCTGTGTCTAACACTATGCACAAAAATCTGATCAAAATGGGTAGAGATCTCAATATCAGACTTGAATCCATAAAGTACATTGAAGAAAATATAGGAAAAACCCTCCACGACATTGAAGCTAAAGGCATCTTCCAAGGTGAAACATCACTAACAAAGCAACTTGAAGAAAAGATAAACATATGGGACTACATGAGACTAAAAAGCTTCTGCACCTCAAAAGAAACAGTGACTAAGATACAAAAGCAGTCCACAGAATGGGAAAGAATATTCACCCAATACCCATCTGATAAGGGGTTAATATCCAGGATATATCAGGCACTGGTAGAACTTTACAAGAAGAAAACAAACAACCCCATCAAAAAAATGGGGAGAAGAAATGAACAGAAACTTCAGCAAGGAAGAAATTCGAATGGCCAAAAAACATATGAAAAAATGCTCATCATCACTAATCATCAGAGAGATGCAAATCAAAACAACAATGAGATACCACTTTACACCACAGAGACTGGCACATATTCAAAGAGCAAGAACAACAAGTGCTGGCGTGGATGTGGGGAAAAGGGGACACTCATCCATTGTTGGTGGGAATGCCGGCTGGTACAGCCTTTCTGGAAAACAATATGGACTTTCCTCCAAAGACTAGAAATTGAACTCCCATTTGACCCAGCTATACCACTCCTGGGAATATACTCTGGGAAACCAAAAATACGCAGCAGAAACACCATCCCTACTTTTATGTTCATAGCAGCATTATTCACAATAGCCAGAATCTGGAAGCAACCAGAGTGCCCGAAAATCGATGACTGGATAAAGAAGCTTTGGTACATCTACACAATGGAATACTATGCAGCTATTAGGAAAAATGAAGTTATAAAATTTGCCTATAAATGGATGGACATGGAGAAGATTATGTTGAGCGAAATTAGCCAGAAGGAGAGAGACAGACACAGAATGACTGCATTTATTTGCATGACATAAATATATATGTACATAGTATCCAAGGTCAAGTGAAACATGTATCAGGAGGTCTTGTCAAAGGTAGAAATTATCACAAACGTATGGGAGTCAGAGGGTAGGTAAGACAGAAAATGGAACAGTGTGCTAACAATTGTCGAGGGTACTAATGCCAACCTAGAACTGAGCATTAAATAGAGGCAAAAAGATACACATGACAACCCTTTAATGTATGTTCTGTAATCCATAGTCTGGAGGGGAAGGAAAAAGAGAAAGAAAGAAAGAAAGAAATAAAGAACCTGCCATGGAGCAGGGGCTGGGGAGGGGGAGGGAACCGGGACGTTGGTGGTGGGAGATGGGCACCGGTGGCGGGATGGGTGCTGAAACACTGTATGACCAAAACCCAAATATGAACTTTTTAATTGTATATCTTTGTAATTGTAAAAATAAAAAATTAAAAAAA
>JAJIBD010023583.1:0-31390 GCA_021461705.1 Cryptotis parvus | reverse complement strand
TGAGGTGCAGGAGGGGGATTACCTAAGGGCATTGGACCCTCCCTGCTTTCCATAACAATGGGGAGGAAGGTCTGAGTTGCAGGGGTATAAACTAGCCAGTTTTCACTCTCGGTGCTTCTTTGGGGGGGCTCTTTGCTCGCTGTGAGCGTTCGCCCTGCTTGGAAGCTTTTACGTGGTGGTCGCCATCTTGGCCTACAGTGGCTGGGGTTCTAGCCTGGAATCCTAAGCATCGGGTTTTTCCTTTTGCTGATTTGTATGCCTGAACCTGTGATAAGTAAAGCCTTTTAAAACTGCATCGGATTCCTGAGTTTTCATCCTTTCCTCGCCGGCTTCGGAGGTAGAAGGGAACTCGCTTCCTGGCACTGTCGGGGACCCTGGCGGGCGCCCGACATTTGGCGTCCCTGGCGTGGGCACCACCGAACATCGTCTGGTCTAATTATCATCGGACAGAGATCATCTGCCTCCGAACCGTGAGTAAAATGATGGATATCTCATGGTATAGATACATTGTATCTTTTATTGGCTCAGAACCATACATAGCCCAGTCTATAAAGTTCCTTTCTGAGAACTACTCTATCTTTTCACAAATCATCTGGGTCCTTGCGATTTTTTAAACTGTACCTTTGTGTAAGGACAATGTTTAATAGAGAGAGGGAAGAAAGTAATAAATTGAATGCAATCTTAAGGGACGAGGTTTACTCAGCGATTAAAGAAATAAGTGAGGATCATAAAGCTACAGGTAGACTGGTCTTAAAGCTTGAGGACAGAATTATTAAACAGAGTTTAAAATTTGAAAAGAAATTAGAAGAACAGGAAAGTAAAATTATTAAACAGGTTTTAAAATTTGAGGAAAAAATTAGAAGAACAGGATTTAAAATTCAAAGAAAAATTAGAAGAACAGGATTTAAAATTCAAAGAAAAATTAGAAGAACAGGATTTAAAATTCAAAGAAAAACTAGAAGAGCAGGATTTAAAATTCAAAGAAAAATTAGAAGAACAGGAAAGTAAAATTATTAAACAGGATTTAAAATTTGAAGTAAAGTTTGAAGAGCAGAAGAAGGATATCGATAAAATCAGCACTATCTTAGAGGAAGAAATTGACAAACAGAGATAGAATAGATGGACAGAAAGAGGAGGTTTGGAAGTTACACATAAGATTGAAAGAACAAAAGGAAGAAACATAGGAAACTTGAAAACTTAAACCAAGAAATGGATGTGTTATGCAGGGAGATTTCTGATTTCATAACTTATCAATCAGGACCTAGCGCATACCCAATACTGAGGCGTGAACCAACTAAAAGCCCTTCACAAACATGCCCCAAAGCTATAGACTTGAAAAAGGTGTATACATTCCCAGCAAAAAAAATCTAAAAAGAATTCTAATGTGGCTGATAACTTAGAGGAGGAACAGGAAAACCCAGAGGAGGCAAATTCCCAAGCTGAAAATCTCCCCAGAGTTAATACCCTCAATGGGGTAGATGTTCCTCTGCCAGATACTACAAGCTCTGATGAGGAAGAAGGGGAGGAACAGGTTAGCTCGAATCAAAGAGCAAAGCGCAGCAATCTTTCTCATGACCAATCTAAAGATAAAGTAAAACCGATTCATGAAGACTTAAAAAATTGGAGGCAATAACCCCAATTAGGAAGGCTTGCGACAGGTTTGGTATATCAAGTCCTTATACTTTAAAATATTTAGCTGATTGGAGCGAAAATGATCAGTGGGTATTGGGAGACTTTGAAATGGTAGCCCATACTTGTCTAAACAAATCACGGTACATGCAATGGCAAATGTGGTATGCAGATGGGGTTAACGGAATATTGACACTTTAATAGAAAAGGAATCAGGCCATACTATAACTTTTGCCATGCTAAAAGGTGAAGGTGAATGGAAAAGAAAGCAAAACAAGCGACATTACCTGAACCTATTTTAAAATTTGTTCGGGAGACAGCATTAAAAGCGTGGGAAAGAGTAGGTTCCGACCCAGAATTTCTAGGTAGCTATACGAAAATTTACCAGGGTCGTGATGAACCATACTTTGATTTTGTTGGGAGATTATGTGAAACAATCCAAAGACAGGTTCAAGACCCAACCACTCAAGAAATCCTAAAAGCGAAACTTAGCATATGAGAATGCTAATCAAAAATGTCGAGCATTACTATATAGTATTAAGGAAAAGGATGACCTCATGGGGTATCTAAAGGCCTGTAGAAATGTCGGTTTAACCTCCCATAGAACACAGGATGATATAGAGGCTTATCCCATACTGCAGGAGGATAAGGAGAGGGATGAAATGTCAAACAGCTTTAGGGGAGAAACAATAAACTTCAAAGGATAAACAATAATCGGAAGAAACTATTCTAATAATCGCAACTCCACCCCTAGGAGGGGCCCCACCTGGACCATGCCCAAGGTGCAGAAAAAGGAAAACCTTGGGCCAGAGACTGTCGGTCTTGGAGGCGAAGTCAGCCTCAGGCTTCATCTGGACAGATAACCTGCTTTAGCTGCGGAAAGAAAGGACACACCCGTAGAGATTGCCCATCTTCTAAAACTATCAATACAGGGCAACATTCTAATAATCCCTTTATAGGAAATGTTACATGGACCCGCTCCCAGGTTCCACAAGTTCCGCAGGCTCAAATAACATCTATGCCTCCCCTAATGCGGGAAACTGGGTGGGGGCCAGCCCCAGGCCCAGCTGAATCCAGGGGCACTCTCCTTCATTCCACCTGCCCAGTATCCTCTGAATCAGAATCCACAGAATTACAGTCAATAAATGCTCTCTGGCCTACCCCATCAGGCAATGGCAGTCTCGACATTCTCTGCCCTAAGACTGTCACAATATACCCAAGTCAAGACCCCTACATGCTAAAAACAGGGATAAAAGGACCTGCTCCCCAGGTAGTATGAGTTTAATTCAGGGGAGCGATTGGCTGAAATTTAAGGGAATTATGGTGCATTTCGGACTTCTGGATCCTGAATCTCATGGAGAGATAATACTGTCAATATCTGTGCCAACTAAATGGACTTTTAAAAAAGGGGAACCACTTGCTAAACTATTATTATTTTTTGAGGATCCGTGTAGTCAGTCCGAACACCCTACAGCTAGTGACTTAAACAGTACCAACCATTCTGCCAACTTCATTGTTGGTTATGCAGCCACACAGAACCAAGCCCACCAGCCACCTGCTAACTATCTAGTTGGGTACACTACCAGAATTTCTCAGGCCTAGCGGCCGGTTATACCCATCGAAATTTATAAAAGGAAATTCAAAGGCATGTTGGATACAGGGGCAGACATATCCATAATCTCCACCAAGTATTGGCCCTCTAACTGGGCCCTAAAGAAAGTGTCCCATAGCCTGAGTGGGGTAGGCAATATCTCCTCTCTTCTCCGACAGAGTGCGAGGTGGCTGCCGTGTATTGGCCCTGAAGGGAATGTAGCCATGGTCCAGCCTTATATAGCCCCTATGCCTTTAACTTTATGGGGTCCAGACATGCTGGAGCAGTGAGGGGCAGTAATCTACATACCACGTCCAATTCCCGTCGAGCACCAATTCCAGCTCTCCATAATAAGCCTAACACGGGGGTAACCCTTTTTAATTGGGGCCGCTGTGGTTAAGCGCCCACCACGTATCCGTATTCAGTGGAAGTCTGACAAACCTATATGGACACCACAGTGGCCCCTCAATACCAAAAAAGTTAGAGGCGCTAACAAATCTAGTGGAAGAACAGCTGAAATTAGGACATATTGAGGGAAACGATTTCAGAATGGAATTCTCCTGTTTTTGTAATACATAAAAAATCAGGCAAATGGCGTTTGCTGGTTGACTTAAGGAATGTAAATTCTACTATGGTCCCCATGGGGAGCCCTACAACCTGGGCTCCCCTCTCCAGCAGCTATTCCTAAGGATTGGCCGGTAATTATCATAGATTTAAAAGACTGCTTTTACAGCATACCTATCCACCCAGATAATCGGAAAAGGTTTGCATTTTCAGTCCCTTCCATTAATCATAAAGGTCCTTTACGTAGGTTTCAGTGGACAGTATTGCCCCAAGGTATGACTAATTCACCTACCATGTGTCAACACTTTGTTGATGAGGTTTTGCGACCCATTCGGTGCTAAATTTCCTGGTGCATACATCATCCACTACATGGATGATATCCTGCTAGCTTGTGATAATTCCAGAGATCTCCAGAATTTATATAATGATGTAATGACAGTTTTACCAGAGGCTGGCTTACAAGTAGCTCGGAAAAAATTCAGATGCATCCTCCATATGAATATTTGGGCTATGCTCTTGACCGCACTACAGTGCGTCCTCAAAAAATTTCCATTAGTCAAAAAGGGCTCAAAACCTTGAATGATTTTCAAAAACTGCTGGGGGATATCAACTGGGTGCGCCCCTCCCTTGGTATTCCTAACTGTGAGCTCAGTAACCTGTTCCACACCCTTGAAGGTGATCCTGCTTTAAATAGCCCAAGGCAGCTATCTCCTAAAGCTCAGAAGGAATTAGATTTTTTCATGGATCGGCTTCAAAAATCTTACCTCTCCAGATTTAACCCCGGAGAAAAGGTATGGTTCTTGGTCTTCAACAATCCCGAGTCTCCAACTGCTGCTATAGCCCAATTATCTGGACCGTTAGAATGGGTTTACTTACATAACAAGCAGAATCGTACTGCTACACCTTACCTTGAGATGATAGCTAACCTTATAATTAAGGGAAGATCAAGAACCCAAGTATTACTTGGACATGATCCCCATGTAATTGTACTACCTGACCCTAAAAAAAGAAATTGAAGCTGTTTTACCACTCAGTGAAATCCTTCAGAGAGCTTTAGCAGATTTTTCAGGAGAAATATCTTATCATTACCCAGCTGGAAAAACCTGGGAATTTCTGAAAAGGACACCTTTTGTAATTTCCACCATTGTCCGCTCCTCTCCCATTCCTGATGCTCCAGTGTATTATATTGATGGCTCCTCATCAGGAAGGGGGGGAATTACAGGTCCTTCGTTGACCACTACTGTACATACAAAATTATAAATCTGCCCAACAAGTGGAACTCGCCACCCTGATACATTTACTATCCCATGTATCTGGCCCATGTAATGTGGTGAGTGATTCTGCATATGTAGTTGGTTTATTTCCTGGAATTGTCACTGCTTCTTTAAATGCCCATAATCCTATAATTCAGGAGCTACTCCATAAACTACAAGATCTCCTCCGAAATAGAACATTCCCTATATACATCTCCCACATCCGTTCTCACAGCCGACTCCCGGGCCAATGGTTCGAGGAAGCGAAGCAGCAGATCTCTTGGCAGCACCAGTATTTAAATCAGCTGAGGAAGAGCACCAGACTCTACATACAAATGCCCGCCGCCTTCATGTACACCATGGCATCCCATGGAGACAAGCTAGACAAATTGTCCGCGAACTGTCCTGTCTGTGCTCCTTTACATTGTACATCTCATGTAGCAGGAGCAAATCGTCGAGGTTTACAGACAAACCAATTGTGGCAGATGGATATAACTCATACTAACTTATTTCCCAACAAACCTTTCCTTTATGTGGTCATTGATACATATTCCCGGTTCATATGGGCTGTTCCTATGGCGTCTGAAAGAGCTAAATCTGTTTGTTCATTTTTACTCCAGTGCTTCTCCGTCATGGGTATTCCCCATACCATAAAAACAGATAATGGTCCTGCTTACACCAGCAAAACCTTCAAATCCTTTTTGCGAGGAGTGGCAGATCAAACATATTACAGGAATTCCATATAATCCACAAGGACAAGGAATAGTTGAACGTGCCCACAGAACGCTTAAAACTCAGCTATTAAAGCAACGAAAAACAAGTATGCCTCCAATGGATTCCTTATCTTTAACATTATTCACCTTAAACTTCTTAAATATACCCTCAAGGAGATCCCTATACCGCGGCTGAACGTCACTTTCAAGAAGATATGCAAACTCAAAAACAGTCAATTCACCTATCTGGGTGAAAATTGATGATAAATGGATTGCAGGTCACCTCCTCATTCGGGGAAGAGGTTATGCTTTCATTTCTACAGACGATAACCCTGCCAAGAAACTCTGGGTTCTTCTGCGACTTGTTAAGACTAGAATTCTCCAAGAATCAGAAAACAACTAATTCTTTCAATATAAAGTCTTAAATTTTAAATTGCAAGTTGCTGTTTAAACTTCCTGGATTGGTTCCTTTTAATAATGATCTTGTTTTGCAGTCTGTGATCATGGTTCATGTCTAATATCTTGCCTTACAGCCTAAATATTTTCTTTCTTACAAAAAAAAAAGGTAGAAAAATGGGTGGACTCTGATCACAGTGCTCATTACAAAAATGTTTGCTAAATCAATGAAAAATTGTTTTTCTAATGATTCTGTTCACAGGATGAGATATTCGAATCCAGTAAACCTGCACTACAATGCTCAATACTCCGAGACTCTTAAAACAGTGCTCGCTAAAAATTTAATAATTTGCAAAACTAATTTTTCCCAATGCTCTATTCACAGGAAAAGACACTTTCTCACCATCATTTGCCGGCTTTATATTCATGAAGCGCTTGACTCGTTACCATTTATCACCCTAAATGGGTCACATATACAGCTGTAAGATATTGATCGATCAAATGTATGTGTGCGTGTGTGTGCATGTGGTGGCCACCATTATGTTTGTGATTAATGTTGTGTCTATGTTATGTCTCAACTACTACCTTCTCAATTTCTGACCACTACAAACCTCTATTACATTTATCAGCTCCACTGCTGATCCACTAGATTTATCAATTTTAAAATCATCAATTCTCATACTTATTTCCCTGCTCCACCCATGTTGGAGCTTCTTTATGTTCTTCTCTCCATCCCAGACTTGGATCCCTACAAAGCCTTAAAATCTCTACTTGTGATTAACCTCGAAAAGTGTTTTTGTCTCGCCTAAGCTACAGGTACAGTTACCGGTGCCAGTGTCCACTTGCTAAAGAAGCCCTGCAAGACGCCCACACTGATGTTCCAGACACCTGCTCCAGCGTTCAAGACTCCTGTTCCAGAGTTCAAGATACCACACCGATGTTCCAGACACCTGCTCCAGCGCTCAAGACTCCTGTTCCAGAGTTCAAGATATCACACCAATGTTCCGGACACCTGTTCCAGCGCTCAAGACTCCTGTTCCAGAGTTCAAGATATCACACCGATGTTCCGGACACCTGTTCCAGCACTCAAGACTCCTGTTCCAGAATTCGAGATACTTGTTCCAGTGTTCCTGAGACCCGATCCAGTGTTCCTGACAATTCAACGAGTTCCTGATCGCTGCTCTCCAGAGACTCATACTCATATGATCACCGCTATTGCTGTTCCAGAAGTAGCCCCACAGACTTTGTTCCAGACACCCGACTTTACATAAAATATAGCAAATTGACTCTCACAAATTATGGACAGTGCAAACTATAGTCCGTTATAATCAGACAGCTAGAAACAGTTTGTCTTGAACTTTGCTTTGGGTTCAAAAACAAGTTAGGATCCTAAAGTAACGTGTATTATTATTTTGTAATTCGAATTGTTTTTTCTTATCTTAATTTTCTGTACATTACTAAATATTTCTTACCTTTTCAATTTTTATTAGTAAACTAATCAGGGGGAGTTGTTGCAGGACTCCTTTAAGGGCCGCTGCATTTGGCTCAAAACATTAGCACAGTAAAGGCCCTAGGTGAGATGCAGGGAGGGATTACCTAAGGGCATTGGACCCTCCCCTGCTTTCCATAACAATGGGAGGAAGGTCTGAGTTGCAGGGGTATAAACTAGCCAGTTTTCACTCTCGCGTGCTTCTTTTGGGGCTCTTGCTCACTGTGAGCGTTCGCCCCTGCTTGGAAGCTTTTACACGTGGTGGTCGCCATCTTGGCCTACACGTGGCTGGGGTTCTAGCCTGGAATCCTAAGCATCGGGTTTTTCCTTTTGCTGATTTGTATGCCTGAACCTGTGATAAGTAAAGCCTTTTTAAAACTGCATCGGATTCCTGAGTTTTCATCTGTTCCTCGCCGGCTTCGGAGGTAGAAGGGAACTCGCTTCCCGGCACTGTCGGGGACCCCGCGGAGCGCCCCCCCACACCCATGGATACACAAACACATGATCATTTAATCTTTGATAAAGGAGCTAAAAGTATGAAATGGAGCAAGGAAGCCTCTTCAACAAGTGGTACTGGGAAAATGGGGCAACTACATGCCAGAAAATGAATTTGGTCCTCTGTCTAACACCGTGCACAAAAATCAGATCAAAATAGTTGAAGATCTCAATATCAGACCTTAATCCATAAAGTACATTGAAGAAAATATAGCAAAAACCCTCCACCACATTGACGATAAAGGCATCTTCAAAGATGAAATGCCACTAACAAAGCAACTAGAAGAAAAGATAAACATTTGGGACTACATGAAACTAAAAAGCTAAAAAGCTTCTGAACCTCAAAAGAAACAGAGACCAAGATACAAAGACAGTCCACAGAATGGGAAAGAATATTCACCCAATACCCATCTGATAAGGGGTTAATATTCAGGATATATCAGGCACTGGTAGAACTTTACAAGAAGAAAACAGTCAACCCCATAAAAAGATGGGGGAGAAAAAAAATGAACAGAAACTTTGGAAGGAGAAATTCGAAGGGCCAAAAAGGCATATGAAAAAAATGCTCATCATCACTAATCATCAGAGAGATGAAAATCAAAACAACAATGAGATATCAGCTCACACCACAGTGACTGGCACGTATCCAAAAGAGTAAGGACAACAAATGCTGGCGTGGAGGCAGGGAGAAAGGGACTTTCATCCACTATGTAGGTAATGTCGACTGGTACAGCCTACTTGGAAAACAATATAGACATTCCTCCATAGACTAGAAATTTAGCTCACATTCAACCCAGCCATACCACTCCTGGGAATTACCCTGGGAAACCAAAAACACACAGCAGAAACACTATCTGTTGTTTTTTTTTTAATTTTCATAGCAGCGCTATTCACAATAGCCAGAATCTGGAAATAACCTGAGTGCCAGAGAACTAATGACTTGATAAAGAAACTTTGGTACATCTACACAATAGAAAACTATGCAGCTGTTAGGAAAAATGAAGTTATTAAATTGCCTATAAATGGATGGACATGGAGAGGATCATGCTGAGTGAAATTAGCCAGAAGGGAAAAGACAGATATAGAATGACTGCATTATTTGCATGATATATATATGTATATATTATAAATATATTATGAAAGCAAGATCCAAGGCCAGCAAAATATGGATCATAAGGTCTTACAAAGGTGGAATCTACCACAAACCTGTGGGAGTCAGAGGTTAGGTAAGACGGAGAAGGGAACAGTGTGCTAATAAATGGTCGAAAGTGATATTACCAGCCTAGTGTATCATGTGTATCTCTTTGAATACAGGCAAAAAGATACACTTATAACCTCTAAATGTATGTACTGTTATTCACAGTGTGCAATAGAAGGAAGAGAGAAAGAGAGAGAGAAAGAGAAAGAGAAAAAAGAGATAAAGAACCTGCCATAAAGACAGGCTATGGTATGGGGGAGTGATTTGGGGACATGGCAATGGGAAATGGTCACTGGTGGAGGGATGGATGCTGGAATACTGTAAGACCGAAACCCAAACATAAACTTCTTTGTAATTGTATATCTCACCGTGGTATAATAAAAAATAAAATATTTAAATCTAAAAAAACCATTTTCTTGGATTAAAGTTACTGTTCTCAACATACACAGCCTGCAACCTCTTTGGAGTCACCCTATAGTTATTTCAAGTACCTCTTTCTAGTAAATATCCAATTGACAATCACAAATAATAAGACTGAGTGCTTCTCCAAACCCAGTAGGAAAACTTATAGCCTCTAACTACGAATAATGTGAATAGATACATGTAGACCAGAGAAAAGTGAGGAAAATAAAATAACATAAAATGGTTGTGTGATGACCAAAAATTTATAAAATATATATTCAGAAAATTTTAAAACTCCTCAAAATGAAAACACACAATATTCAGAATGATATCATCAATGTTACTTTGGGAGCAGGAGAATTCAATATGTTGCTTAAGCCAGAGACATAAATTAGTTTACATCCCTCAAAGAATAAAACATAGTTTAGACATGCAACACAAAACAAACAAAAAAATTTAATACTTACACTGATCTTTTCATCAGTTTTATTTTCAAAATGCTGATTGTCTTTGGTTTGCACAGTACATGAAGCATTTCCCTTCATTTTATTGCAACCTGTAAGCTAATAAAAAACAAACAAAAGTTGAAGAAAATCAATACTTATTTGTTTTATACAATGTGAAACCAAATGCTCATAAAACTTTTTAACACGCACATTAAAATGTCTCAGATCTGAATAAATAGTACTAAACATTGCTGATGCCAGTTTCAAAACAGGGTTGTATGATCTAACATATTTTTTATTGCTACCAAAGAGAAAACTTTAAAAAAGGATGAAATACTTATTCTGAGTCAAGTTTATCTTATTTCTATCTTACTGTCTTCTTTGAGAAAGTGTCGATTCATCTTTTTCCCCCCCAATTTTGGTAGGGTTGTTCATTTTTATGTTTGTAAGTTTTGAGATCACATATATTTTGAAAAAATTAGACCATTGATGTATATATAATATGCAAATAATTTCTCCCAATTGATAGAGCATCTTTTTTAGGTCTCATTTCTTTTACAGCATAGAAACACAACAGCAGTTTAGTCTGATAGAATCACATTTATTTCAGCTTTGGATTTCCTCACCAATGAGAACAGATCATAACGATTCCTCTGAGGTCAAGCTCTTGGAGAGTCTTTTTATGTTTTCTCAACATATTTTATAGGGACAGGTTTTACATCAAGGTTTTTAATTCTTTTTTATTAACCTTTGTGTTCTAAGAGGCAGATTAAAAACCCCATAATCTTCCCTTATTATCAGGGTAAAGTAGACTAAAACAATAGTGATATATTAATCACACTAGAAAAAAATGTTTGTATCAAAAATGACCAGGAGGGCTGGAGAGGCTGGAGCTCGGCTCCCCGGGCCCAGCTGACTATGGGGCCCCAGGAGGGCAGATGGGTTTTGGGGAGTGGGCCCATCACCTCTGGGGATCCCAGAAGCAGCTGGATGAGATTCGCCCATCACACTAGTCACCATTTTCGCTGTCTGGATGCTGGGAAACTGCCTCACGACCAGATTAACAGAGCAAAACCAGTTCGAGCCCAGGTCGAGCAGCTGCTTGCGGCCGGCGGTCCATTAAAATAGTAGAAACAGTAATGTCTTTTAATGCTCTAAATTCCACGAAGAGCAGGAAGGTTTGGCGGAGGGAGAGATAAAGAGGAGGGAAATGACATACAGAACCCGCCAAGTAGTTGAGGTGGGGGGAGGTGGGGACATTGGTGATGGGAGATGGGTTTGGGTGGAGGGATGGGTGTTGGAACACTGTAGAACCAAAACTCTACATGAGCATCTTTCAATTGTATGTCTAAAATGGTGTAATAATATTTTGGGGGGGTGGGGGGAATAATAAAATAAAATTAAATAAAAAAATAAATAAATAAACTCGGCTGCCCGCGGGCCAGCATCCAGGGTCTTGCAGACGGCTGGGGAGGCTGGAGCCGGCTCACGCCCGGGCCTTAGCTGACCATGGAACCCCGAGGAGGGCAGATGGGCTTTGGGGAGTGGGCCCGTCGCCTCCGGGGGGTCCTGGAAGCAGCCGGATAAGACTCGGCCCATCACACTAGCCACCATTTTCGCTGTGCAGACGCTGGGAAACTGCCTCACGACCAGAGGAACAGAGCAAAAACCAGTTCGAGCCCAGGTAGGCGGCTCCAAGAGGCGGGAATCACTGGGAAGTCGTCAGATGGAGGCGTGGTTGCCCCTTCCCCTCCATTTTGTCGAGCCTGGTGGCCCTGCCCAGGAGCTGCCTGCGGGCCAGCATCCAGAGTCTTGCAGACGGCTGGGGAGGCTGGAGCTTCGGCTCAGCGCCGGGCCTTAGCTGACCATGGAACCCCGAGGAGGGCAGATGGGCTTTGGGAGTGGGCCCGTGGCCTCCGGGGGTTCCCCGGAAGCAGCCGGATGAGACTCGGTCCATCACACTAGCCACCATTTTTGTTGTCCGGACGCTGGGAAACTGCCTCACGACCAGAGGAACAGAGCAAAACCAGTTCGATGCCAGGTTGCGCGGCCGCACTAGGGTGGTGAAACAGTGATGTCTTTTGGTGCACTGCATTCCACGAAGGGCAGGAAAGTTTGTTGGGAGGGAGATATAGAGAGGAAGGAAATGACATGCAGAGCCTGCCAGGTGTTTGGGGTGCGGGAGGGGAAGGGAGACGGGACATTGGTGATGGGAGATGGGTTTGGGTGGAGGGTGCGTGTTGGAACCCTGTGGAACCAAGACTCTACATGAGCATCTTTCAATTAAAAAAAAAATAAACTCAAAAAAAAATGACCAGGAGCAAAAATTACTGGAGATATAATAATCATTGGTGCTGAAGAGTTTTTGTAAAATGGTATCACCTGCCGAACCCCTATTTGACATTGATGATCACTTCATTGTAGAATGGTGAGATCCTTGTGGTGAATCTTAATACAGCTCACGAAGGATCTTGATGTATTGGGTTTGAACACCCTGTTTGGCTAGGGCTTCTATGACTGCTTCAGTCTCCACAGAATCAAAGGCTTTCTTTAAATCAATGAACGTGAGACATCATGTGATAATTAGAATGGGAAGGAATGGGACTGAAGATAGATGGTCGGCAACTACACCACCTCCATTTCGCTGATGACATTGTTCTAATAACACCAAACATTAGCCAAGCGGCACAAATGCTGGTTGACTTCGACCGAGAATGTGGAAAGATAGGTCTACAGCTAAATCTCAGCAAAATTATGTTCATGAAAAATGAACTAGTTCCAGAGGCCCCATTCACTCTCAATGGAACAAACATCTCTGAATGCAGCAGTTATGTGTACCGAGGTCGAGAAGTCAACATGATGAACGACCTAAAACCTGAGCTGTGCAGGAGGAAGAGAGCAGCATGGAATGCCTTCAAAAGCATCTAAGAAACAGCTAAAAAGACAAAGAACCTCTGGCTCGGGGCACATCTCTTCAATTCCACCATTCTCCCTGCATTAACATACACCTCAGAGATCTGGGCCCTACAAAAGCAGGATGAGAATGCTATTCGGATCTCCCAAAGAGGAATCGAAAGAGGTAGGCTTGGAATATCACGCCTCACTCAAGTGAAAGAAAGAATTCGGAGCTCCGAGCCCCGTCCACTGTTCCAGAGTCAGGGCCGCTGTCTCATTTGCCAAGGCAGCGAAAATCAGATGGGCTGGACATGTAATGCGATTTGGAGATGACCGCTGGACTAGAGCTGTTACTGACTGGATCCCACGGGATGTCAAAAGATCACATGGCCGCCCACCTACAAGATGGTCATACTTCTTCGTTAAGACCCTGAACAAACAGTTTGAGGCTCTTCATATTCCTGAAGCAACCAGATGCCATTGGGCTACACTGGCACGTGATAGGGTCAAATGGAAATGTTACTGGTTCCCGCTTGAGCAAATTGATGAATAACGGGATGTCAAGTGATCAAGTGAAGTGATAATAATCACTGGAAAACTTAGAATGCTAAATTTCATAACTTAATGAAAAATTCTATCATAGGCCAGAGTACTTTTTTATGGGGGCAATGACTATGCTTCTATTAAATTATTTTTGGTTCCAGACAATTATTTTCTTTAAATTTACTAATATGAAATAAAATATTCAATATATGCTTCCAATGCCAGCATATATTCATTGCTGAATTTTAGTCCTTCTTCGTTTTGGCAGCCTAGTTTTGGCCCTGAGATTTTGTTTAATATTTTATTATACGACTGTGAGATATACAATTACGAAGATGTTGATGTTCAGGTTTCGGTCATACAGTGTTCCAGCACCCATGCCGCCATCAGTGCCCATTTCCCACCACCAATAACTCCAATTCCTCCCCACCCCCCAGCCTTCCTCTATGGCAGGTTCTTTATCTCTTCTCTCTCTCTCTCTCTCTCTCTCTCTCTCTTTCCTCTCTTACACAAGGTGGATTGCATTTAGAGGTTATCTGGTGTATCTTTTTGCCTATATTCAAAGCTCAGTTCTAGGCTGGTATTATCATTTTCGACAATTATTAGCACACTGTTGACTTCTCTGTCTTACCTAACCTCTGACTCCCACAAACTTGTGGTAGATTCCACCTTTTTCAAGACCTCCTGATTCATATTTTGCCTGACCTTGGATATTGGTATCATAATATATATATATATATTATGATACCAATATCCAAGATCAGGATATTGGTATCATAATATATATATATATATATATATATATATATATATTTGCCTATATTTTCTTTGATGTACTTTTATTGTTTCAGGTCTGGTATTGATATATATATATATCAGTATACATATATATATATTATGATATCAATATCCAAGGTCAGGCAAAATATAAATCAGGAGGTCTTGAAAAAGGTGGAATCTACCACAAGTTTGTGGGAGTCAGAGGTTATGCCGGCCTTTTGCTCCTTCTTCTTTTTTTTTTTTTGCGTCACACCCGTCTCCACCCAGCAGACCAGCCTATCACAGCCCAGCTCATCGAGATCCACCCTGCAGCAGTCTTTTTTTTAATCCGCCCAGAGCCTCGCAACAAGCCAGACGATCCCTGACTCCATGAGGGCCTCCATTTTCCACATCCAGACTTCCCTCTCATCAGAACTCCACCCAGCAGACCAGACTATCACAGCCCGGGCTCACGTGGCCGCAAGCGGCCACACGGTTCATCAATAAATGCTGGATTTTGAGATGACTACAAGAGTATGCTACCCACACAGCAGAGCCTGGCAAGCTACCCGTGTCATATTTGATATGCCAGATACCAGTAACAATTATAGACCTCATTCCCATGACCTGATGGAATGGTTTGAGGCTCTTTATGTTCCTGGAGCAAGCAGGTGGAGATGTTACTGGTGCCTGCTCGAGCAAATCGACGATGAACGGGAAGACAGTGAGTGAGTGAACCTGAATATATCCTGAATATTAATCAGATGGGTATTGGGTGAATATTCTTTCCCACTCTGTTGGGAAGTGACTGTTTTTGTATCTTGGTCATTGTTTCTTTTGAGGTGCAGAAGCTTTTCAGTTTCATGTAGTCCCATATGTTTATCTTTTCTTTCAGTTGCTTTGTTAGTGGCATTTCATCTTTGAAGATGCCTTTAGCTTCAATGTCGTGGAGGGTTTTGCCTATATTTTCTTTGATGTACTTTATTGTTTCAGGTCTGGTATTGAGATATTTAAAACATTTTGATCATATTTTTTGTGCATGGTATTAGACAGAGGTTCAAATTCATTTTTTTTGGATGTAGCTGTCCGGTTTTCCCAGCACCTCTTGTTGAAGAGGCTTTCCTTGCTCCATTTGGTACCTTTTTGCTCCTTTATCAAAGATTAAATGGTCATGTATTTTAGGATTGCTGTCAGAATATTCCACTCTATGCCATAGGTCCACAGATCTGTTTTTATTCCAATACCATGCCTTTTTAACTACTGCTGCTTTGTAGTAAAGTTGGAAGTTGGAAGGGTGATGTCTCCCATCTTCTTTTTCCCAAGGATTGCTTATCAACTGGCCCTGATATTTTATCAGCCTCTCCTTGCTCATCCTTCTTAATACTACCGTATTTGGGGCTCTTTCAGGATGATCAGGGGGATAAACATTGTTTTTATTGGTTTTGGCGTATCGAATGGCAAGCAGATGCATTGGGCTACACTGAGACATCACAGGGACTAATGGAAACATTACTGGCACCTGTTCGAGCAAATCGATGAATAACAGAAGGTCAGGTGATCTAGTGATCAATAAAATACTAAAGTCTTTCCATAGCACTAAAAAAGAGCTAGAAAAGGAATACGCATTCACTTATGCAGGATCAATATAGGGTTCAATTTCTACATGAAACTGAAAAGCTTCTGCACCTCAAAAGAAACAGTGACTAAGATACAAAAGCAGTCTACAGAATGGGAAAGAATATTCACCCAATACCCATCTGATAAGGGGTTAATATCCAGGATATATCAGGCACTGGTAGAACTTTACAAGAAGAAAACAAACAACCCCATCAAAAAAATGGGGACAAGAAATGAACAGAAACTTCAGCAAGGAAGAAATTCGAATGGCAAAAAAAACATATGAAAAAATGCTCATCATCACTAATCATCAGAGAGATGCAAATCAAAACAACAATGAGATACCACTTTACACCACAGAGACTGGCACATATTCAAAAGAGCAAGAACAACAAGTGCTGGCGTGGATGTGGGGAAAAGGGGGACACTCATCCATTGTTGGTGGGAATGCCGGCTGGTACAGCCTTTCTGGAAAACAATATGGACTTTCCTCCAAAGACTAGAAATTGAACTCCCATTTGACCCAGCCATACCACTCCTGGGAATCTACTCTGGGAAACCAAAAATACGCAGCGGAAACACCATCCCTACTTTTATGTTCATAGCAGCATTATTCACAATAGCCAGAATCTGGAAGCAACCAGAGTGCCCGAAAATCGATGACTGGATAAAGAAGCTTTGGTACATCTACACAATGGAATACTATGCAGCTGTTAGGAAAAATGAAGTTATAAAATTTGCCTATAAATGGATGGACATGGAGAAGATTATGTTGAGCGAAATTAGCCAGAAGGAGAGAGACAGATACAGAATGACTGCATTTATTTGCATGGCATAAATATATATGTACATATTATGATACCAATATCCAAGGTCAAGTGAAACATATATCAGGAGGTCTTGTCAAAGGTGGAGATTATCACAAACGTGTGGGAGTCAGAGTTTAGGTAAGACAGAAAATGGAACAGGGTGCTAATAATAGTCGAGGGTACTAATGCCAACCTAGAACTGAGCATTAAATAGAGGCAAAAGGATACACATGACAACCTTTTAATGTATGTTCTGTAATCCATAGTCTGGAAGGGAAGGAAAAGAGAAAGAGAGAGAAAGGGAAAGAAATAAAGAACCTGCCATGGAGCAGGGCTGGGGAAGGGGGAGGGAACCGGGATGTTGGTGGTGGGAGATGGGCACTGGTGGAGGGACGGGTGCTGAAACACTGTATGACCAAAACCCAAACATGAACTTTTTAATTGTATATCTTTTTATTTGTATATCTCACGGTGGTATAATAAAATACTTAAAAAAAATGAGAAAAAAAAATTTCTTCAGAAAATAGTTTGAAAACATCAAAATATTAATAGAATTTACACTTAATATTAATATTAAGTGTAATTAATAATAATATTAATTAATAATATTAAGTGTAATTAATATTAATGCAAAATATTAATAGAATTTAACCTAGCAACTCAACATTGGGGTATCTATCCAAAGAACACAAAAGCATAAATCTAACAGGACACAGAATATCCTATGTTTATCACAGTGTCATTTACAATAGTCAAGATCTGGACACAACTCAAGTGCCCAAGAACAGAGGAGTGTCTAGCTAAAGAAACTGATTAGATAAAATATCTCACTGTTGTTTTGATTTGCATCTCCCTCCCTGATTATCAATGTAGAGCAGTTTATCATGTGTCTTTGGACCATTAGAATTTCTTCTTTGAGAAAGTTTCTGTTGATTTCTTTTCCCCACTTTATGATGCAGTTGGATGTTTTTTCGGTAACTTTCTATCAGTGGCTTATATATCTTGGATATTAACCACTTTTCAGATGAGTATCACTCACTTGGATCACTTGTCTTCCCGTTGTTAATCCATTTGCTGGAGCAGGCACCAGTAACATCTCCATACATCCTGTTGCACGTGCTAGTGTAGCCCAAGAGCATCTGCTTGCTCCAGGAACACAAAGAGCCTCAGATCATTCCTTCAGGTCAGGGAATGAGGTATATAATTGTTACCAGTTTTTTGCACATCAAATACGATACGGGGAGCTTGCCAGGCTCTGCCATGTGGGTGGTATACTCTCACTAGTAAGCTCTCATCTTGTGCATTTACTGATGAACTGGGTGGCCGCTTTGCAGCCATGCACAATGGGGAGAGATCAGCTTTTCTCTTGGGTGGAGCTCTGACGAGCTGTGGAATCTGGATGTTGAATATGGTGGCCCTCATGGTGTGGGGGGTTTCTCTGACTTCTTGCAAGGCTCTATTGGGATGGAGGGCCAAGGCTAGAACTTGCCTTTCCTCCTGGGTGCCTCATGATCAGCTGAGTACTGGGTAAATATTTTTTTCCAAATCTGTGGGCTATCTTTGTTTCTTGGTCACCTTTTTCTTTTGAGGTACAGAAGGTTTTTAGTTTCATGTAGTTCCATTTGTTTATCTTTGCTTCCACTTGCTTGTGCAGTGATGTTTCATCCTTGAAGATGCCTTGAGCTTTAATGTTATGGAGGTTTCTGCCCACATTTTCCTCCATGTATATTATGGATTCAGATATGATATTGAGATCTTTAATAGATTTTGATCTGGATTTTGTGTCTGGTGCTAGAAAGAAGCCTAAGTTCTTTTTTATGTAGCTGTCCAGTTTTCCTGGCATCACTTGTTGAAGAGGCTTTCCTCCCTCCAATTCATATTTCTTGCTCCTTTATCAAAGATTAGGTAATCATATATTTGAGCATAGTGTAAGGATATTCAACTCGTTCCACTGATCTGCAGGTTTGTCTTTATTCCAGTGCCATGCTGTTTTGATTACAACTGCTTTGTAGTAGAGGTCGAAGTTGGGGAAGGTGATGCCTCCCATCTTCTTCTATACTAAAAATTGCTTTAACTGTTCATGAGGGTTTACTTTACACATGAATTTCAGGAGTGTCTGAACTATGTCTTTAAAAAATGTCTTGGATATCCTTACAAAAACTGCATTGAATCTATATAATGCTTTATTAGAGTATTGCCATTTTGACAATGTAATCACCCCAATCCATGAGCTTAGGATGGGTTTTCATTCCCTGCATTCTCTTTTATTTCTTGAAGTAGTGTTTTGTAGTTTTCTTTGTATAGGTCTGTCATCTCTTTAGTTAAGCTGATTCCAAGGTACTTTATTTTCTGAGGCACGATTGTAAATATGATTGTTTTTCTAGTGCTTTCATTTAGGAAAGCCATGGAATTTTGGGTATTGATTTTATAACCTGTCACTTTAATAAACAAATCCATTCTGTTCTAGAAGCTTGATTGTAGATTTTTTAGGACTTTCTTTTTTTTTTTTTTTTTTGCTTTTTGGGTCACACCCGGCAATGCTCAGGGGTTACTCCTGGCTCTGCACTCAGGAATTACTCCCGGCGGTGTTCGGGACCATATGGGACGCCGGGGGATCGAACCCGGGCCGGCACAGGCCAGCCGCGTGCAAGGCAAACGCCCTACCCGCTGGGCTATCGCTCCGGCCCTAGGACTTTCTAAGTATAGTATCATGCCATCTGAAATTGTGAGAGCTTAAGTCTTCCTATCAGCTCCCGGCTCATTGAGTTCCACCCTGCTGCAGTCTTTCTTAAATCCGGCTCAGGTATGCCGGTCCAGAGACTCGCAGACATGGGGCAGAGCTGCTACTGACTCTCCCCTGTGACCAGCTGCTCACGAGGCGCCTGGGAGGGATGGTGGGTTCTAGCCCTGGCCCACCATCCCAGCAGAGCCTCGCAACAAGCCAGAAGACCCCCACTCCATGAGGGCCTCCATTTTCCACATCCGGACTTCTCTCTAGTCAGAACTCCACCCTGCAGACTAGCCTATCAGCTCCCGGCCGCGGGTTCATCAATAAATGCTGGACTTAGAGATGACTACAAGAGTATGCTACCTGCACGGCAGAGCCTGGCAAGCTACCGTGTTGTATTTGATATATATGCCAAATACCAGTAACAGTTATAGGCCTCATTCCGAATGGATTGAGGCTCTTTATGTTCCTGGAGCAAGCAGATGCCTTGGGCTCTACTAGCATGAGACAGGACATATGGAGATGTTACTGGGGCCCGCTCGAGCAAATCGATGATGAACGGGAAGACAGTGATACAGTGATACGTCTTCCTTTCCTATCTGGATGCCCTTTATATTCTTTTCTTGTCTAATGGCTATGGCAAATATTACCAGTACTATATTGAATAGCAATGGTGAATTGGCAAAAAAATACTGTATCTCAATAAAAAATTTCAAATACTTGTCCATGACCCTACTAACTTCTTAGATTTCAGAAAATGGGAGTCCTCAGGTATATGGGCTTCTAATATTTAACAAAGGAAGCAGGAGTATGAAGTGGTAAAGGAAAACCATTTCAACAAATGGTTCTGGGAAAACTAATCAGCCAAATGTGAAAAATGATTTTAGACCCACACATTCATTCATCTGACAGATAATATTCAATATTAAAGCACTTGTAAAAATGTTTTGACATAAAAATAAACAACTCTATCAAGAGAGGTAGAAAAACTGCATAAAAAACTCATTTAAAGAGACATATATATGTTGGAGGACAGGTTTAGCTATTCTGAGAGTTTTGTTGTTTTGCTCACTCCCAGCTTAATCTACTTAAATCAAGGTTCATTCTAATGAGACCTCTCTTCTATGTAAACACTGCTAGAGGGTGTGGCAGTTACAGAAGTCACCTTGATTGAATAACTTCTGACTTATACATCTACTAAGACTTCTATGTTTTCTAGATTGGGCACAGCTCCTCTTTATACCCACTGCACCCAGCGTGGGACAGTTAGAATTTACCAGGAGACTACCACCCTGGCTACGTTGAGACTATAGGAAGACTATAGGAAGTATCATACTAGTTTGCTCTAAGCAGGTGAGTGTGACCCTTTCAGAACAAGATACTCAGAATCACCCCTTGTCGGGAACGCCGGCGGGGTCCCCAACAGTGTCAGAACAGAGGTTGTCTTCTACCGCCGAGGACGCCGGAGAACAGATGAAAACTCACGAATCCGGTGCAGTTCCAAAAATGGCTTTTAATAGTACAAAAGCTCTCCACAGCAATCCAATATAATGAACAAACTCTAGCTCTGGTCCGAACTTAGACCATACAAAAGAGCCTAAGCCTCCCACCAAAGAGAGAGAGGATCTTACCCGAGCTGAGTCCTACCCAGAAGAAGGAGCAAAAGGTCAAAGAGCAAAAAGCCAAAAGCCAAAAGCCACAGGAGCCAAAAAGCTGAAGGCTGAGGAACCAAAGGGCAAAAGGTTAAGGGGCCACAAATCAGCCCCTTATATACACCAAAGTAATCCAATCGGGAGGTTGTCATGTCAACAAAGAACCCTAAACAGAGTGTAGTGCCACACCTTATTGCAGGTATAAACAAAGGTTAAGCCAAGGACTAATCCCGAGATTATCTCTTATGTGAAACACTGGAGAGAGAGGGCTGATATAAAGTAATACATCTTAACTTCATGAGCTTCATGTAATCTAGATGGTACCCACAAGGTCCTTCTTATTATTATCTGCACCAGGGTGATTCTGAGTATCTTGTTCTCGTGTACTGAAAGGGTCACTCTTGCCTGCTTAGAGCAAACTAGTATGATCCTTCCTATAGTCTTCCTATAGTCTCAACGTAGCCAGGGTGGTAGTCTCCTGGTAAATTCTAACTATCCCATGTTGGGTGCAGTGGGTATAAAGAGGAGCTGTGCCCAATCTAGAAAACATAGAAGTCTTAGTAGATTTATAAGTCAGAAGTTATTCAGAGTCAAGGTGACTTCTGTAACTGCCACACCCTCTAGCAGTGTTTACATAGAAGAGAGGTCTCAGTAGAATGAACCTTGACTTAAATAAGATTAAGCTGGGTGTGGGCAAAACAACAAAGCTCCCAGATTAGCTAAATCTGTCCTCCAACAACCCTGGTCAGGTAATAATAAGAAGGACCTTGTGGGTACCATCTAGATTACATGAAGCTCATGAAATTAAGATATATTACTTTATATCAGCCCTCTCTCTCTCTCCAGTGTTTTAGTAAGAGATAATCTCAGGATTAGTCCTTTGTTTATACCTGCAATAAATAAAGGTATAACCTTTGTTTATACCTGCAATAGGGTGTGGCACTACACTCTGTTTAGGGTTCTTTGTTGACATGACCCTCCCTGTCACAAATCAGATTACTTTGGTGTATATAAGGGGACTGAATTGAGGCCCCTTCACCCTTTCACTTTTGGGCCTTTTAGCTTTCGCGGTTTTTGGCTCCTGTGGCTTTTGGCTCCTCGGCCTTTTGCTTTTGGCTTTTGGCTTTTTGCTCTTTGGCCTTTTGCTCCTTCTTCTGGTAGGACTCAGCTCGGTGAGATCCTCTCTCTTTGGTGGGAGATTTAGGACTCTTTTGTATGGTCTAAGTTTGGACCAGAGCTAAAGTTTGTTCATTATATTGGAGTGCTGTGGAAGAGCTTTTGTACTATGAAAAGCCTTTTTGGAACTGCACAGGACTCGTGAGTTTTCATCTGTTCTCCCGGCGTCCTCGAAGGTAGAAGAAAACTTCTGTCCAGACACTGTCGGGGACCCCAGCAGGCGGCATTCCCGACATATATATATGAAGAAATATTCACCATCACTTATCAAAGGTAAATGTAAATCAAAACAATTAGGTATCACCTAACACCTGTTGAGATTTAATACACATAAAAAAAGAACTAAAACAATAAGTGCTGGCATGGATGTGGATCACAAAGATTCCTCACACTTAGTGGTAATGTTGACTGACCCAACCTCTTAAAAATATGGAAACTGCACTAAAACTGATTAAGGAATAGTACGTAGGGTAAGGCACTTGCCTTGTAAGGGGCGAACCACAGTGGAAATAAAATATAAAACTAAATAATAAATAAAGCATAAATAAATTTTTATTTGAACTGGTTTAAGAAAATGCTGTCTGGCTGATGCTATTATACTTTTTATTTTTTATAAAGGAGTTATCATAAAACTGTGGCATGATTCTTGACTGGCAAATATGATAAAATCTTAGTGCTTGAATTTTTTTGGACAAGAATAGAATACTGAATAAGTTTTTATTTTCTGTAAGAGAAGGAGAAAAACTAAAAAAGGATTTCTGGAACCTGTTTTGATATTGGTATCCAATAGCTGAACCAAACTGTAGGTTCAATTGCCTAGTAATGACCCTCTAATTTAAATGCCCAGCAATGAGGAGGAATATATAAAAGTGGATATAGGCCAGGTACAAGAAATTAGATTGTGCAACAGCTCAGATTTTTGCTAACTTTCATTTGATGTGAAAGCTTTATCACCCATCAGCTAATCAACCTCAGATACTAACACTCATTATGAGTGAGCAAAAGTGTTCTCACTGTTTTTGATAATACTTCAAGAGAAATAAACTCATGTTGACTGTAAAAGGAGAGAAATTTGTGACAACTATTGGAATAAATAAAAAATTTTCTCAATATAATCTATTATACATGCCCCTCTGCTCTATAATTTTATCCATCATTTGGTGTGAATGTAGTTTTATAAATCACATACTTTTACATCTCTCTTACCAGAGATCCTCATATGAGAGGCAATATATCATCATTTTTTAATGTTCAGGGTAAATAATGAGAGAAAAATAAACTATTAAATTAGAAAAATAGATATATTCCTACAAGAATACATAAGAAATATACCTCTTAGGTGGCTGAAAAGAATGCCAAACTCATTTAACTGAGAAATTCTCAAAAGTTCCCATATCACAGAAATCATAGTTTATTTGATTAATCTGGTGATAGTAGATATGCTGCCACATTAGTATAACAAAGAGTCCCAAAAATAAAGCTGACAGTGTGGGCTCAATCAGCACCTTGATTCTAGTTGATCTAATTGGGTCCTTACCGTGCCCTCTCCTTTGCTAGTACAGAGCTGTACAATCCTTGGCCCCAGTGAGATGCAAACTCAGTCTACCTGTTTTTACAATGATATAATTTATGGTGCTGCTTTAGATATGACTTTGGGTGGATTAAAAACATTAGGAACCACATATTGCTGAGCTGTAAATCACTTCCCCACACTCAAAATCAGTAGTAAATGTACCTTGTTTACTGCTGCAGAACTGTGCTTATTCTTTGTATATGTTTCATAATCCCTTCTCATTTTTCACTGATTCTTTAAGAAGAAAAATGATTTAAAGGGAAGCTAACATTTTTATAGTTCCCAAGAGATACTTAAGTTCATACTGCCCTTGCAAATAAACCATAGAACTTCTTGGAAGGCAATGATTCAAACACAAATCTACTGTAGTCACCACCAAAACATAGTCTATTGAGTCCCAGGATTGATAGGAGGAAGATAACAACATTCAAATAATTTAATTTTGTTGGGTTGCCAAAGAATAGGAAAGTCAAATGACCTAGTATATAGGACCTTTTGGACTAATTAACGTACCATGTGTGTTTCACTGTAAAATATATAATTAACATTAGCATTTCACTGTAAATTCTAATAACATACAGAAGGAATTATATTATGAGGAATACTGGTAGAGAAATGCTAATGTTGAAAGCAAATAACTCCTTACCAAATTGTCTTTTCTCTGGTGCCATCCAAAGGAAACAATATGGAACACCTGAATGTCAAAGAAAAATTACAGTCTTCATGACTTAAAAGAAGCAGGAGTGGTACAAAAGTCTCAAAACAGCATAGTATGACCACAAAAAATAGTGAATGATGCCATCATTTCTTGTATTCCAAATGTAGTAACCAAGGGCTGTGATCCTGAGACACTGACACATGGGGCAGAGCTGCTACCAGCTCTTCCCAAACTTGGCTGATCATGAGGTGTCCAGGAGGGAGGGTGGGTTCTGGCCCTGGCCTGCCACCCCAACAGAGCCTGGGAAGAAGTCAGAGGAACCCCCGCACCATAATGGCAGCCATTTTCAACATCCAGACTCCAAAGCTCATCAAGTCCCACCAAAAATAGAAGCCTATCTCCAGCCCAGCTCATCAGAGCCCTACTCTAGAGAGAAGCCAATTTCAAGTCCAGATCTGAAGGTCTCAACGGCTAAAGTCACCGGCTCCCACGGAGATGGAGTTGGGGTGCCTTCTCCCCCGCCCCCACCTCTGTCCTGTCCAGGAGGCCCAGTGAACCTGCCCACAAACTGCTCTGGGGCTGTCGACTGTAATCCAGAGACAATAACACACAGGGCAGAGCTGCCACCAGCCCTTCCCATGGCATGCAGCCCTTTGCAGCTGCACGGTACATCAACAGTAGAACCACGTTCCAGAAATTCAGATGGTCGATACAAGAACAGAAATAGAACATATTAGCCAGTAACAAACAAGGGGGAGGGGAAAGTCATGACTTTATCAATACCATTGTCATATAGGGGCTGCTATTGTCACTATAGCTGAGGAAGCAGCCATAGGGATGGGTGGTGGTGGGAAATGAGTGTCTTTGGTGGTGGGAACACACTGGTGGTGAGATTTGTGTTGGATGATGAAATATTAAACTAAAAATTTTTTAAAAAAATGTAGTAACTGACTACCTTAAATTCTCTTCATTGAATGAATGAATGATTAGTTTATCATTAGTATCATTCATACTAGTGATATACTAATAATATAGTAAACATACTAATGAATGTTTGGTATATTATTTTTCTATCCTTTTACTATCCCAGAGGTATTCAAGATCCAAGACCAATTCTTAATTCCAGATATAAAGGCCTTTAAGATGCTGATAGTACTTCCTTAATACCTAAACTTCTCTGCCAAAAACTACAAAATTTCAACGTGAAAGTTTTTTTAGATTTTGTACTTAAAGTTTCTTTTTTTTTAACTGTTTTAATTATCACCAAGCCCATAAATCAGTCTCCCTTAAAGTGAGGCCCAAACAAACAGGCTATGCTGGATATTCTTTGCAAACTATGACAAGTTCTTTGACTTTGTATCTGTTGACTTTGTAGCCTTACTCTACACAGATATTTCTGTGAGTGAGAGAGATTGATTAGACTCTAACAAAGAGAGTCACCCCAAATGACCTAAAGCAAAGATACAGATTCAATAGGGTAACCTGTCATGAAAGATTCAGTAAATGGCTTGGTCTTCTTCACTAATGTTTTAGCTAAATGAATCCAAAGTTATCCACCAGATACTGGTGCTGTTTATTCTCAGATCAGCAATGCAGAAATAAAATCGTTGTGATTCTCCCATGCAGCAGTCAGAACTCAAGATTATTATCATTGTTCTGGTCAATGAACTCCAGATAAATTCTGTTATATTTTTTATTTATCCAGTGTTATTTACATAACCTAAATGTTTGATTCACATCTTAAAACTCTACTGACTGCCAATTAAACATCTGAACCTCTAGTACATCAGAATAAGCATAATAAGGGCCTAGCTTATACCGACCTATCACACTGCTGATTAAGTACCAAGTGACATCATTGTCCCCTGTACTCATTGTCAAACCAGACATCTCATCCCAAGATGAGAAAATTAAAGATCTCAAAATGAATACATCTATTTCAAATTTTCACCCCATATACACAGGTAGTTGAGTTTGACTTTTTAAAATTTTTTATTGAATCATTACAAAGCTCTCATGATTGGGTTTTAGTCATACACTGTTTCAACACCCATCCCTCCACCACTGTACATTTCCCAGTACCAATGTCCCCAGTTCCTCTCCCCCTAGCCCCCCCAGCCTACCTCTATAGCAGGTAGTTTTCTTCTCTCTCTTTCTCTCTCTCTGTCTCTCTGCCTCTCTTTCTTTCTGACTCTCTCTGTCTCTGTTTCTCTCTCTCTGCATTGTGGTATGCAGTACAGATACTGAGAGGTTATCATGTATATCCCTTTACCTACTTTGAGATTGACATTTATTTTAGCTAAATCAGAGCCACTGTTGTCAGTGTGCATTCTGGAAAGACCTTATGATCCGAAAATATAGCATGGGGTCAGGGAAATGTCACAAAAAGGCTGGAACACATAGTTTTCATGTAGAAGCTGGGTTTTATCCCAACACCAGGTGGTCTCCTGAGACTCTGAGAATGTATGCCACCCTGCATGCCACCGCCCCCAAAAGAAAAGATAGCATGGTTTTTAGTCTAAGGAAGAGGTTAATTTAAAATGCTTTACCTCCACCTTTGTATTCTAAAATATAGATATAGAAATGGCTTAAGAGGTGGAGTTCTTGGCCTATGAACATGAATTCTTTACTCTGGCACCTTAATCCTCAGTGGTATCCCACAGGCAGAGTGCTCTCCTACGGGCACTATTTTCTAGGATTCCTTGTCACAACAAAAGTGTATAAGGCCTGCACCCAAGTTTCAAAAAATACCATCCATGGTTTAAAAAGGAGGGTGGTATCAGTGTCAAAAAAAATCTCCACTAAGTAGCCAAGTTTTCCTGGAAAAGCCCTCTTTTATGATGAATATTCATCCCTACTCTTAGAGAAGTCCTTTGTGAGTGTGCATTCTAAAAACTGTTACATTTTTTAAAATACTCCAACTCCTATGGGAAGCTTTTTGTTGAGTTCGCCTGACTCTGTCTTACATTAAATCAGCACAAAACTTTCCTTTTCTTTGTTGTATGTCTCTGCTTATGGTTGTTTTCTGTGATGAAGGTAAAGACCTACACAGTGAGTAAGAATTTAACCACTACTTTCATCTGCAGAGTATAACTTCTCTCCACCATAAGAACCACAGCTGTCCCCGAATTTGGGTGGTGAGTATCAAGCTGAGTAGTTCAAACAGAATTCAGGTTCAGCTTGATCCTCCCTAAGTGGTACGACAGAACCTTAGTATCCATGTTGGGTAGGAGTCTCTGCAGACTTTGGTCAGTCCTGATCTCCTGGATACTTTTCTCACAGACCACAGTAATGATTACAACAAACAACAATAGGAACATTTAATAAAATTTGTAATAAGATAGGTTCTATTTTGAGAATTATACTTAAATGTATCATCTCTTATATTAAAACATGTACCATTAAAGAAGGAATAATAGGATGAAATGGAATTATCCATTTGGGGCTTATCAGATTTAATGCATAATCAATTCTAGAACAAAATACATTGTCTGAGGATTATGGGTTTTCATTACAAAAATGTGTGTAATCCTCAGACAATGTATTTTGTTCTAGAATTGTTTATTTCTTCCTAAATATTTCTTATACATGCTTCACTTTACTTAATCCATAACCCTGCCATTTCTTCACCAAGGACCTCATTCACATTTCACATTATCTTTCTTTTCTTGGAGTTCCAACTATAACTACTTCCTTCTTGAAACTGTAATCTCTGTATTCAGAAATACATCTTTCTCCTAGTAGCTACCCTTGTCTTTCTGATTGCTCCTTTGCTTTCATTTCCTCTTTCTCTTCTTAATCCGAGCTCAGCAATTACTCTGAATTACTCTTTCTCTGTGCTCTCAATGCTCACTCCCAGATGACTGTCAAACCTAGGCTTTAAGGGAACTTCCCTCAATTTATAGTCATATTTTTAATTGCTTGTATTTTCTCTAAAAATCACACTGGTACCACAGGTCTCTTCACTAGAAATACTACTTTTCTCTTAATAACCCCTTTTAACCCAATTTCTGACAATTACCCAATTGTTAAAGGACTTTTCATACATGTCTCTTCCCACAAAGCCTGTGTTGAGTCTCTTCCCTTCTCCAGCTACAAGAAACAACTATTATTCTATGATTTTCTAAGGATATATCCTTGGTATTTACATCTTAATGAATAACTATTCCACTTTGTTTCTGCTAAGAACAACTTGAATCAATGAATCAAATGAAAATAAAATAAATTTAGCATTATTTATGTCTATCTTAAGCACTTGGAGTAGATTTTAAGCTCCTTAAAAATCAATGAGTGTATTATTATCTTAACATCCTCATGTACCTGAGCAAAATTAATCTGCATATATATTTAATGGATTTTATAATTAAAAAATGTTTATACAGGAGTATTTTGCAATTTATAACAAACTCCAGACAAATAATTTAATTTTAATGTGTATTCATTTTTAGGATATTGTATGTTTCCAAATTTAAAAAAATTCATAGTGTTTTTTTTTAAATCTGTTTTTTGGTTATTTATTTCATTATATTTTTCTTTAAAAAATAGCTAATTTTTCCTTTAGAAATTCATGTTAGGGGTTGGAGCGATGACCAAGGGCAGGGTGCTTGCTCTGCACCAGTTTGACTCCATGTACTACATATGTCCAAGCAATGCCATGGTCACTTCTGACTACAGGTCCCAGAATAGCCTCTGTGGTCCCTCCTCATTCACCTCTCCAATAAAGCAAACAGCTCAAAAGGGGCTGGAGTATAGTTCAACAGTAGAGAACTTTGCTTGCATGTATGGAATCTTAATTCAACTCCTGTAACACCAAAAAACAAACAAAAAAGATGATGGTGAGTATAAATGCTATTGTTTATTTTTCAATAAAAATAGTAATCTGTTTTATTACTGACCTAAGAAACAAATACCTTTGGATCCTTTGAAAGATCAGACACCGAAAATTAATGTGAGACACTATTAATTGCACAAAAAAGGAAAGAAACAGTTTCCAGGGAAGTTCTCAGTCTACTTATTAAATCAACAAATATTTTTTTTTGCTTTTTGGGTTACACCCATCAATGCTCAGGGTCACTCCCGGCTCTGCACTCAGGAATCACTCCTGGCAGTGCTTGGGGGGACCATATGGGATGCCGGGGATCGAACCTAGGCCGGTACAGGCCGGCCGCATGCAAGGGCAAACGCCCTACCCGCTGGACTATCGCTTCTGGCCCTAAATCAACAAATATTGATTAAATTATATACTATGCAAGGTATTAAACCTCAGTACATAGAAAACACATAAACAGTGGTGTGTATGCAAACAACTCTCTTGAAAATAGGAAAGACACTAAAAACAAAAAAACACTACAAGATAATGTAGAAGAATGTCCAGAGGCCAGAGCTACAACAGGTAAGGTGCTTGTCTTGCACCCTGCAGACCCAGGTTCAGTCCTCAGCATCCCATATGGTCCTCTGAGCCTCATAATAATTCCAAGGCACAGCTCTATGAGTAACCCCTGAGCACACTAGGTATATCCCCCAAACAAAACAAAACAAAAAACAAAGTTCATATAAAGTTCTTTGTGGAGTTAAACAGACCCAGTTCAATAAATATTATAGTAATCTTTGCTATATCAGACATTTAAGGTACTGACAGTGATGAAGATGAGACAATTATAGAAACTGATCATGTGGGTTCAAGTCTGAGCATTAGAAACTACAAAGAACATCATGGATGTGGAGAAGAGGTAGGGGAATTTGAGACAGTAGCAGACCCTTAAGACAAAAAAAGAAAAAGAAGTATTTGGAAGAATAGAACTGTTTATTTGATGAACTACTGGGCAAGAAATATAAAAAAAAATAGAAAAGACAAATCAAAGCCACTTAGTGGGGCTTTATATATTAAGCATTTAATGTCAGCATTCTTGCCTAAACAATTACCTTAAGGTTATCACAAGCTTTTGAGCTTTTGAGGCATTTGCATTTTCTAATATATTCACTTCCTAGATCACTAGATCACTAGACATCCCGCTTTTCATAGATTTCTTCAAGTGGGCGACAGTAACATTTCCATTTCACCCTACCACGTGCCAGTGTAGCCCAAAGGCATCTGGTTGCTTCAGGAATACAAAGAGCCTCAAACCATTCGCTCAGGGTCTTGAAGAAGAAGTCTGATCATCTTGTAGGTGAACGACCACATGATCTTTTGACATCCCGTGGCATCCAGTCAGTAATGGCTCTAGTCCAGCATTCATCTCCAAATCGCATTACATGTCCAGCCCATCTGATTTTTCTATGCCTTGGCAAACGGGACAGCGCCCCTGATTTTGGAATAGCAACAGAGGGTCGGAGCCCGATTCCTTCTCTCACTTGAGTGAGGCGTAATATTCTAAGCCTAGCTCTTTCCATTACTCTCTAGGAGACCCAAATAGCATTCTCATCCTGCTTTTGTAGAGCCCAGGTCTCTGGAGGCATATGTTACTGCAGGAAGAACGGTGGAGTCAAAGAGATGTCCCCGGAGCCGGAGGTTCTTTGTCCTTTTAGCTATTTTTTCAATGCCTTTGAAGGCATTCCATGCCACTCTCTCTTCCCTCTGCGCAGCTCAGGTTTTAGGTCGTTCATCATGTTGACTTCTCAACCTAGGTACACATAATTGCTGCATTCAGAGATGTCTGTTCCATTGAGAGTGAATGGGGCCTCTGGAACTAGTTTATTTTTCATGAACATTGTTTTATTGAGATTCAGCTGTAGACCTATCTTTCCACATTCTCGGTCAAAGTCAGCCAGCATTTATAATGCTTGGTGTGATTAGAACAATATCAT
>JAJIBD010023582.1:0-40123 GCA_021461705.1 Cryptotis parvus | reverse complement strand
AACTCTGAACATACAAATTACCCTGATGGTGCTCAGGGAACTATATGGGATGTCGGGATCGAACCTGGGTCAGACTTGTGCAAGGCAAAAGCCCTCCCTGCTAGACTATTCCTCTGGCCTCTGATACTATATTTTTTTAATTTTAGATAACTGTTATCTTTAACATCTGAATGTAGAGCATAGCAGATTGTATAGTCCATGATTGTGTGGTGTATAGACTTTAAATAGTGTTATAGCAGTTTAGGGTTTACTGAATAAATATGCTTTCCTAAATATCAACTTTCAGGTTATTGTATTTCCTCATGTGCACTTGCATAAAATTGATTGAAGCTGGTTATATAATAGAGACCTACTTCACTTTATTTGGATTAGAAGTGCCTTAGACACAATACTATTATCGGATGTTCAATGAACTATTTCATCTTAGAATATTGGTAAACATTGCTTAGCATCCAAATTGTGCTTTTAGACTCACTATCTCATTATATATGTGCAAGGCGTGAATTTTATGTTCTGAAACCAAGTCAAGCACTATTAAACTGACAAGGGTATAACAAAGGAATAATACAGACCTCTTAGAAAGTTTCATTTTCTCTTTCAGTTGGGAGACTAAAGGTATGCAGTTTCAAGAGAGAGGTTATGTTTTTTTGTAAACTGTCACTGATCAGTATTTGAAATGCACATATTTGAGAAAAACAATGAATTAATGATCCTTTTCCAATATATGTATCAACTTAGCTCTCAAAGTTCTATTTCCAATTGCTATGCTCTTTAAAATTGTACTTGAATATAAATGTTTGAATATGCATTTTTATGTGGAAAAAAATTCATAAGAATTTAATTGGATTCAAGAAGATACTTAGCAGTTGATGATTTACTAAATAGAGAGATGACATTTTTGATCATCTATTGAATCTATTTCCCAGGAGATCCACTGACCTTTTAAAGGGTTGCTGGCGTCCCACTGCCTCAGGTACACCTGGACCTACTGACTGAGTTAGAGAAATAATAAGTATTGCATCAGTGCATCTGCTTCCCTGGAAGCCAACTTCAGTGACCTTAAATGTTCTGATATCAGTTTGAGCAATGCTAATAAACTAAATGATATCTTACATACACATAAAGAATGCATCCAAGAGATAAGGAGAAAATGAATGAATAAAGCAAGACAAAAAATAAACTCTGAAGCACAAAATAACCATTAGTTAGATGGGGAAGAGAGATAAATAGACTATCAAGGGAAGTTGAATGATAAGGGAAGGAAATATCCCTTATCCTTTTCTTTGTGTTTTGGGGGCCACACTTTGTTGTGCTAGGGTTTACTATTGATCTAAGTTCAGAAATCACCCCGATAGTACTCAGGGGACTAGATGTGATGTTAGGTTTGAATGGGTGTATGTCATTAAATGCCAAAATAATCTTTGGTATCTGTATAAACTACATAATTTTACTCATAGTACTAAGGATTAAGCCTAGATGTTTTTAGTCAATATTATTCCCTGCGAAATAGGTCATAAATCACCATTAAGTATTTAAAGCATTTTAAAAAACTTTGTGCCAAGTTCTCTCTTGATTGCTAACAAAAATCACAAGAAACCAATTAAACACTATCAATCTTTTTTTTCCTAAGCTATAGTTTCATTCCCTAATATTTGCAGATGCATCGTATGTAAAACTGCAGTGATTTTGTAGAAAATATTCTCTCACCATTTTCTTGTGATATAATTATAAAATATCTGGGTGTATTTCAACTAGAGAAGGAAGCAGTTTCCATGTGTTGTTAGTTTCACTTGCCCTGTATCTTTTATATGTATGCAAATAAATATATAATATTTATATATTTAAGGATGGAGTACTTAAAGGATGTAGATTTTTTTTTCATTCCTTTAAAACATTTTGGACTATAAATTATACCAACTCTTTGGATTTAAATCTTCTTTTGGGAGGCCACACCCGGCAATGCTCAGGGGTTACTCCTGGCTTGGCACTCAGAAATTACTCCTGACGGTTCTCAGGGGGACCATATGGGATGTCAGGGATTGAACACAGTTGACCAAGTGCAAAGCAAATGCCCTCCTTGCTGTGCTATCATTCTGACCCCCTGTATTTAAATCTTACATCAATCAATTAAAAGCTGTGTGAAAGTAAAAGTTTTGGTAAAAGAAAAAAGTATTTTTAGGAGTTCTTATTTGCCACTAGTGGGAATACACTGTGTCACAGAAATATAGGAAGATGTTTTGCCTGTTTATTACAAAGCTAATCACACTTCATCATATGACCTTCTAATCGTGTTCCTTGGTATTTTCCCCAACCAAATGACTTGAAAAATTATGTCCACAGGAAAATCTGAAATGGTTGTTTATAACAGCTTTATTAATAACTGTCAAAACTTTGAAACGAAATGTCCTTCAGTGGGGGGGGGTACAAGGGAGGGAACGTGACATGCATGAATAAGCAAACACCTCCAAAACAAACACCTCCAAAAGCAAACACCTCTATAAGCAAATGCCTCTATGCCCAAGCAGTATGTTGTCCTTCATGCTAAAAAAGAAAGGAGCTGTTGATTTAAAAAGATACAGTGAAGGCATAATGTATACATATTGTTTGGTTCCAACCATGTGACATTCCTGAAAGAAGAAAAATGGATAGAAAGTAGAAATATTAGAACGGTTAGGGGAAGGTTGGGGAGTAAGGATTGACAGAGAACAAAAAATTTTAGAATGTAAAACTACTAAATGTGATTCTAGGAAGATAGACAAAATCATTAAACATTTGTCAAAACCTATCAAATGAACAGCACCAAGGATGACCAAAATATAAATTATGAGTTTGACTGAATGATGTGCTGTGTAATTTTATTTCATAAAACTGTTCTATTTTTGGTACCATGTTACTTCATTAAGTTGTGAGCATATGGCAAGCTGTCTCTGTGCATGTGTTTGTCTGTGTGTGTGTGATAGAGGGAAAGGGAGAATGATAAATTAAAAGTGTATGAGCACATTATGGCTTTTGATACAGATACTGAGGGACCATCGTATTTGGTCTTTAGCCACTTTAAGTCAGTAGCATCTCCAATTCAGAGAGATCCCTTCCAACCCTCATTGCCATAGTGGTCCCTTCTCTATCCCTACTTCTTCTTCCCTAGTATTTGAGACAGGCTTCCAACTATGGGCCAATCCTCCTGGTCTTTGGTTCTACCATCTTTTTGGTGTTAGTCTTATCCTAAGGAGAGGAAGAGGGAGAGAGACAGAGACAGAGAGAGAGAGACAGAGATAGGGAGAAGAAGAGAAAAGAAGACAGAATTGCCTGCTATAGCAGCAGACTAGGGTGGGGGTAGTATAAGAAATCTTGGGAACATTAGTGGTAGAAAACATACAATGATGGTGGCATGATTGAACAATGTACGACTGAACCCCAAGCTTGTTTTTAATTGTGTATCATTTCATGCAGTAAAAACATAATGTAAAATAAAAAAAGTATATGAGGAGGCTATAATTTGTACTTAATTTATGCTTATCTAAAATTTATCTCTTGCTCTAAAGAGTAAAATTTATAATTAAAATTGTATTTACATTTTCAACTTATTTTCAATAAATATTAAATATGATCCAATAATTTCTCTTTTATGAAATCACAATCACGGTCTTGATCACGATCTTCCCATTGATCACCTATTTGCTAGAGCGGGCACCAGTAATATCTCCATATGTCCTGTCTCATGCCAGTAGAGCCAGGAGCATCGGCCTGCTACAGGAACATAAAGAGCCTCAAACCATTATATTAGGTCATGGGAATGACCTAATGTAATTGTTACTGGAATTTGGCATATCAAATACAACACGAGAAGCTTGCAAGGCTTGCCGAGCGGGAGGGGTAAACTCTTTTAAACACCTCCAAATAAAGCATTTATTGATGAATCGTGGCGGCCGCTATGCCGGCCATCAGGCTAGGGCTGTGATGGGCTGGTCTGTTGGGTGGAGTTCTGACGAGAGAGAAGTCCAAATGTGGAAAATGGCGGAGCCCGTGGAGTGAGGGTGGTGGTCTGGCTTGTTGTGAGGCTCTGCCGAGGTGGTGGGCCAGGGCTAGAACCCGCCATGCCTCCCGACTGCCTCATGAACGGCTGTGTACAGGGGGAGGCAAGGAACAGCTCTGCCCCATGTCTGAGAGACTCTCAGGCTGGAGTGATAGCCCAGCAGGTAGGGCATTTGCCTTGCACGTGGCTGGCCCATGCCCGCCCGTGCCGGCCTGGGTTTGAACCCCGGCATCCCATATGGTTCCCGAGCACCGCCAGGAGTAATTCCTGAGTGCAGAGTCAGGAGTAAGCCCTGAGCATTGCAGCTTATGACCCCAAAAAAGAAAAGAAATAGTGTGTAAAGAGAAACAAGATATTCAAGAATTTATAAAATACTAATGTTTATATTAGTTATCCGACATCGCTAGCTTTGAACAGTTTAACAATTATCCATATAAGAACTCATATTACTAATAGTATAGTAAGATTTGTAATTAATTGTCATTTTACTTTTTTGTTATCTTGATCTTCACCAGACATCTATAAGTAATCTACAAGTACACTGGACAAGGATACTTAGATTATATTTATGTTTGGAAACTGACAATGTCTGCATTCAAATACATTCTGTAGGGCCCATAGTCAAATACATTCTGTAGGGCCCATAGTCAAATACATTCTGTAGGGCCCAAGTCATAGCCTTGAACAAGTTTTTCCTATTGTATACTTTGCCTGAGGAATCTTCTCCACCACCAAAACTATAGATAACATATAATGCACAATAAAGTACTAAGGTATATCAGAATTCCACAAAGCTAGAGATGCCTTATTAAGGATACTGTACTTTTTATATAGATTATACCTCTGGAAGTTCATAATATTGTATACTTAAACAAGGGAAACACTTATAAGCCAAGACAAATAAGCACACAATCTATTATTCTTTAAACTGATAACACTATGATGTCATGAATTTCAAGGAAACAACATAATATGCTACAGAGAAAATAGGAGATAAAGGAAAATAATACATTAGTCTGCTATGAAAACAGTTGTATTTGACCTTATGGATTCCAGTTAAGAGTCAGCAAGGAAGAAATTCGAATGGCAAAAAAACATATGAAAAAATGCTCATCATCACTAATCATCAGAGAGATGCAAATGAAAACAACAATGAGATACCACTTTACACCACAGAGACTGGCACATATTCAAAAGAACAAGAACAACAAGTGCTAGCGTGGGTGTGGGGAAAAGGGGACACTCATCCATTGTTGGTGGGAATGCCGGCTGGTACAGCCTTTCTGGAAAACAATATGGACTTTCCTCCAAAGACTAGAAATTGAACTCCCATTTGACCCAGCGATACCACTCCTCGGAATCTACTCTGGGAAGCCAAAAATATGCAGCGGAAACACCATCCCTACTTTTATGTTCATAGCAGCATTATTCACAATAGCCAGAACCTGGAAGCAACCAGAGTGCCCGAAAATCGATGACTGGATAAAAGCTTTGGTACATCTACACAATGGAATACTATGCAGCTGTTAGGAAAAATGAAGTTATAAAATTTGCCTACAAATGGATGGGACATGGAGAAGATTATGTTGAGCGAAATTAGCCAGAAGGAGAGAGACAGATACAGAATGACTGCATTTATCTGCATAACATAAATATATAGGGTACATATTATGATACCAATATCCAAGGTCAAGTGAAACATATATCAGGAGGTCCTGTCAAAGGTGGAAATTATCACAAACGTGTGGGAGTCAGAGGCTAGGTAAGACAGAAAATGGAACAGTGTGCTAACAATTGTAGAGGGTACTAATGCCAACCCTAGAACTGAGCATTAAATAGAGGCAAAAAGATACACATGACAACCCTTTAATGTATGTTCTGTAATCCATAGTCTGGAAGGGAAGGAAAAGAGAAAGAGAGAGAAAGGGAAAGAAATAAAGAACCTGCCATGGAGCAGAGCTGGGGAGGGGGAGGGAACCGGGACGTTGGTGGTAGGAGATGGGCACTGGTGGTGGGATGGGTGCTGCAACACTGTTTGACCAAAACCCAAATATGAACTTTTTAATTGTATATCTTTGTAATTTTAAAAATAAAAGAATTAAAAAAAGGAGATAATGAAACACAAGGGCTCCCTAGACTATACTTTAATGGTACCTCTAACACACCACATGTCTTAAAACTACTTGGAACCTGATTGCCCCCTTCCTTCTAATTTATAAGCATGCCTTTACTCTGTACTTTAAAAGTAGCATTTTTATGTTTTTCCAATTATCTTTCATTTCTATTAGTAATTTTTCAGGAATAGCATCCCTATACTTTCCCAGTTCATTTTACACTTCCTGCTGGCTAATGTTCCTTTGGTTATAATTAGTGTGGATAGGCCATAGAAAATAAGTGTGTTCAAGTCCAATAAACTCAGTTCAGTCCATGCACAGCAGAGTTTCCATTGAGAAGCAGCATGAGTCTAGTTGAAGGCAAAGCCAGAGAGTGCTGAGCTGTGAGGCAGGCTCAGAAGCCACAGAGAGGTGTCGTGGCCAGGCTGGAGGATGAAGTACAGCTGCTTTGATGTGGCTGAGAAGGAAGTGGTCACCAAGCAGTCCGTAGACGTGAGGAGGGCAGGGCAGTGTGAGAGCCGGCTGACACCCATCGTGGGGCTTCATGAATAATCAACATCTGGAGAAACACTAGAGTATTGCTTAATACAGTTTATACAAAACTGTTTCCATTGTTTTCAGAGCATCATGAATGTCGATGAAATGCCCTTTCATTTCACATTTAAGCTATAAAATGTCACCACCATCTCGAGTTTATTAGTTGATGTGTTTCTTTAAAGCCTCCAGTTTCACAAATACCATGCTCTGTTCTTGCATAAGGTCAGAATATTTTCCCTGCCTGTTTATATGCAGTTTAACAAACTAACTCAATGTTTGGTTTTAAGAGGGAGAGCCGGTTAATAGGTTAGCCTTTCGGTACATAACATTTCTTCCTCACAGATTCTCATTCTGAGTGACGTGATACATAATAAAATATAGTCCTATCAGAGGTGCTCACACTTAAGTTTGACATAAGACGTGATGATCACTTGCTAACCACCATTTCATTGCTATCTATAAATGTTTATTAAACTACTATTATTCACATAATACTGAATTAGCTCTAAAATGGGGGGCTCCTATAAAGTTCATGGCCTGGATGAGAAAACACATGTGGATCCATGAATTTATGTAGGTGACTTCAATGTGGTTACAATATCAGCAGGTTGATGGTAATCAGAAAATGCTGTAGATCAGACTTACAGGTTTAGAAGAGGGCGTCTGTGATCTTGTGCTGAAATTTCTATCCGTGCAGTTTTCTTTTCCAATGCAGATATTCTCCGCTCATATAAGTCCAGTGCACCGGCAAGTCCAGGGTGGTCTAATATTCTCCACCTGATTATTTATTCTTCATCATACCTATGCTCTCACACTCCTTCCTGATTTACTGAAATTGAATCATTTTCATGTAGATAGAGCTATTTTTGTGCAGATTAGGGAGAATGAAATTATGGATGTGCTCATGGCCATCTTTGGAACTCCGTCATCAGAGTCTTCTGCCAAAGGACCTAGGATTGAAGAAAGCAGGACTGAGAGGGGCCCAGAGAATCTTGGATTCATCTAGGCCCAGAGATTCTTCTACCACTTGTACAATTCTATACAGATCAGCAGATAAAAACCCCTTCATTTGTAAGCCATTTTGAATCATTCTCAGAACACTTGCCTCCACAAGAATCCTGATTTGTAGGGATGAAGAGTCACTTGAGATCAAAAAGTGGTCTGAGAGAGTTTCTTGGAATGATTTCTACAGTGCTTGAGTGTCATTTCAGACTTATTTAAGACAGAGAGATAATAATGTATATTCAAGATAGGGTAAATGTAGAGATTTTTTTTAAAAGAGGGAAGTTACAAGTACCATTTTGGTGTAATATAGGCTCACACATGAAAATTATGCAAATTTTTTATGAAAGTGAAATGGCTCAATTTTGTAGAGGTAGAAAAGTGAATGGCTTTAGATGCTGTCATAACTCATGGATAGAATACATAACTAAAAGTAAAGTGAAAATTCTTTTCAAAAAACAGTCGAGAGTCAGAGAGTTAAAATTTGGATACAGGAAAATAAAGAATTCAGGTTTCTGTCTTAAAAATTTTACAAGCACAAGTGCCAAATACTCATATAGGCACTTGTCTAAGTTCCCTTCTAGATAGTAATTTCTTAAAAAAATTTATTTGTCACCCCTACAGAATTTGGGAGCAGGGTCCGGGAATCCCCTTCTGCTCAAAGGAACAGGCTGCTAGCAGCCGGAGAAAGACATCAGAATCCAGCACAGTTTCAAAAGGCTTTATTCACAGTTGTTCTGGGTACATAAATCAGCAACAGGGAAATCCCAGACTTAGGGTTCATGGCTGGGCCCCTGGTTTAGAATTCTAGGCCAAAATGGCCACCACCAAGTGTTAAGGCCCAACAGGGAAGAGAAGGGAGAGAAGAGCAGAAGGAGGTGGCAAAAGGCAAAAGGAAAAAGGGAGCAGCAAGAGAAAGGAAGAAAGCAGGCTCTAGTTTTAATATCCCTACAACACAGACAGCCCACTCCAATGGGAACCAGATGGAGTTAAATCTCCTCAGGTAACTTCTCCCAGGACCTCACCTAGGTCCTTTGAGATGCTAATGCTGCTCAGCCAAGATCTGCCTTAGAGGCACCCCTGCAGGGTAGGTAGTGTGGAGGAAGGGCATTTATCTTTACCAATGAATATCTTACTCCTAGGTAAATATTTTCCTAAGCCTTCACAAGAGCCTCATCTTTACTTCCTAGGTGTTTTGTATATTAGTCTTTAGAATTATTAGAGAGCCATGCTTGATTGCTTGGAGGGAAACAGCATTTCTCTCTGGTTTAACTATTTAGAGATCCAATGTGGCCAGTAAATATACTGGTAAGATCTAGCTAGTCCCACGATGATTGTGGCAGCATGAGAGAAAATATTTATACTAGCTAACATAGAATGCATGGTAAGATATACTACCACATTCGAACTGTCCTCTTCCTATCTACAACGTGGCCTGCAGGAAACAACCCCAGGCAAGAGGCAGAGGCTTGGGCAACAGTGTACTAAGTAACAACTTAGGGGTAGATGCATAGTACAGCTAGTAGGGTGGTTGCCTTTCACAAGACTGACCCGGCTTTGATCTCAGTCATCCCATATAGTCCCTTAAGTGCCACCAAGGGTGGGGTGAAGAGCCAGGAGTCATACTTGAGCACTTTCATTCTGTGTGGCAAAATTTAAAGAAATTAAAATAAATCCAGAGAATTCTATTATAAACAACTTTGTAAATAATAGTGTCTTACTTAAAAACAAATAACATATATCAGAAAAAGGGGAAAACAATATAAAAACAAATACTGTGCTCTAATTTCTAGAAAAAATGCCATATCCATCCTCATTGCCCAAATTTCAAATCCTATTTAAAATATAAAGGCAAAGCCTGAAAGTGTCCCTCTCAGTCTAGAACCCAGCTACTTCTTTTCTTATTTCTTTGACACATGTTTTACACTTAGTTATTATTTTAAGGTCTCCCAAACAGTGATTTGTAGTCTGGGAGCCACATGTGGGGGCATTCAGTCAATCAAGATGGACAGTTCAAGGCTGGGATCTAGAGTTGTGGCACTAGGGATTACTGAGAAACACACAACAGGGTTCAAGAGTCCATGAGGTGCAAGGTGTGAACTTGGATTTTTTTGCTCAAAGATTCTCAGATCCTGGAACAATCTCCCCAATATACCCTCACGCATTACGTTGATCAGTTTTCTGGGTCCCCTTCCATCCAGTTAGGTGCATACCCCATTAACAAAACAAACCAAATCAAACTATTAGCCTGCTTCTGAGTAGGGTGTTTGCCAAGGGCAAGTTTGTCTAGCTGTTGTCATAATTTTGTGCTCACAGACTAGTCTTGATTGCAGTAGGGACATGCACTCACCATTTTCATGTCAGGCCATTTCATCATCAGGCTGAGAGTTAATATCAGAGGAGCCAGGGAGTAACCACAGCCAATGGCATGACCCAGAGGGGCTCAGGGTGTCTGGGGAAGACCAGTCTCCCTCAAGCCTTCCCTGGAGGTGCTCCTGAGGAACTCCCACACATGACTCACCACCAGATTCTAGCACTTTCTTGATGACCAGGGTAGTGGGAACCATCTTCAGTGTCCAAAAAATAAATTAATAAATCAATCATTAAAGGACAGCATCTTTATGCTCATCAGGAATTAAATGTTACTATGATTTAGAGTAAAAGGTGACTTCCAAGATTATAAAAAAAGATTGTCCTTCCTATATTAACTTTATATTTCCATACTAAATATTTTATATCACTATCACTATCTTCCCGTTAATCATCTATTTGCTAGAGAGGGCACCAGTAATATCTCCATATGTCCTGTCTCATGCTAGTAGAACCCAAAGGCATCCGCTTGCTCCAGGAACATAGGGAGCCTCAAACCATTATATTAGGTCACAGGAATGACCTAATATAAATGTTACTGGTATTTGTCATATCAAATACTACACGAGCAGCTTGCCAGGCTTGCTGTGTGGGTGGCATACTGTTAAGCATTTATAGATGAACTGCTGTACCGCTAGCGGCTGCGCGACCGGCTGTGATAGTCTGGTCTGCTGGATGGAGTTGTGACGAGAGGAAAGTCCGGATGTGGAAAATGGCAGGCCCCATGGAGTAGGGGGGTCATCTGGCTTGTTGTGAGGCTCTGCTGAGGTGGCAGGCCAGGGCTAGAACCCACCATGCCTCCCGGCGCCTCATGAGCAGCTGGGCACAGGGAGAGCAAGGAGCAGCTCTGCCCCATGTCTGAGAGTCTCTTTAATATTTATACAACTATAAATATTTTATATCCTTTTCTTTTTAAAATTCTCACTAAGATATTATCTATACACTTCCTGTGAAGCTAGAGAGGTATGCCCTTAACATAGCTTTCCATGTTATTGCAAGTATAATCTTGATATTTTACTTTGTAGAAATTATGAGTCACTGTTTACTTGGTCTACATAAATACTTAGACTATTGTCTAAGTAGAGCCACGCGGTCCCCACCAATACCAGGAAGAGAGTTCCCTTTTTACCTCTGAAGCCAGTAGGGAATGGATGAAAACTCAGGAATCCGTGCAGTTTTAAAAGGCTTTACTATCACAGTTTCTGATATACAATCCAAGAACAGAAAAAAAAATCCCAGATTTTGAGTTCCAAACTGGGCCCCTGCCATGTGTAGACCAAGATGGCTACCACCACATGTTAAAACAGAGAATGGGAGGACGGAGAGAAGTAAAACTCCAAGGGAAGCCAAAATGGCAAAAAGGCCTTTTCTATTTTCCCAGCTTATTTTATAGATAGAAATCCACCAAAACTTCCCAGCCAGGCCCATCATGGGCTGGGCTATCTAGAGATGAATACAGGTAAACAACTCTAGTGAAATGCAGCACTTCCAGTGGGTCTTTTGGTTTTACAAGTGCCAGAGCTGATTTAAAGGCTCCCTAGCAGAGATGGGAGGGGCTGCAAGTTAAGTGTAACTGGAGCTTAAAGTAAGGCATGTCACCCAACAGACTATGATAATAACAATTTGTAAATAAGATAATTATAATTTATCTTCTCCATCAAACCCGTCTAATTGTTTTAGAAATATTATTTTCAAAGGCACATGTATCTAACATTTCCTAATATTTTTTTGCTTCTTCTTGGGTACCCAACTCATTCTCCAGTCTCGGCTTTAAACTACCATCTTTGAAGTAATTAGGCATCTTAATTTGCTGCCTGCCTTGCACATTGTTGACCCTAGATCCCTAACACCCAATGTAGTCCCCAAGATGTGCGAGAGTGATCACTGAGTGCAGAGTCCAGAATAAATCTTTAGGAGCCACTAGATGGGGCCCCAACCTCCCCAAATAAACAAGCAAAAAAAGATCCCAATCTTTAGTTCCCAGTTTTTAAGTTTTCTTGTGCCTTCCAAATGCTGAACTTCTAGAAGGTTTAAGGAAATTAGTTAAATCTTTGGATCTTCTTTCGTGTTCCTATTGTCAGTGAGAAATTTCTCTGCTGTCGGTGCTGAAATCCCATTAGGATTAGTACACATTTAGTTTCATATTTTAAAATCTTATGTTGTAGTTTCATGCCAGAGAAAAAGTAGTCGCATGTGATCCAACTGTCTTGATTATCTGGAAACTCTCTCATTCACTTTAGTCATCTTTCTTCCTGACTTTGAATCTTACAGTTCTCACAATAACTGCAAATCTTTTATTTCATATTCTCTTTGGGTTATGAAAGATGATTATTTTTAGAATGTTTAAAAATTTAAAAGGTCCTTCTTTCTTTTGAAGCCATTCCCTGGCATGTAGTATCATCCCCTAGTGGACTCATTTTTGTCCTTTTAATGTACCAATTATATTCCCCAAGGTACCTGCTTTTCCTAAATTTTTGTAAAGATTATGAATAACTCAGAAATGATTTTTTAGACCTCCAATCTTCTGCTAAGAGATTTTTAGAAATATTTCTGACTTGCTTATAATCACATACAAAAAATCAATCACTTTAAAAACTGATTATAAAATGATGCCTACACTTGAAAACATGTAAAAATCAGTGGTGTATAAACACACGCCCAGGTATCTAATAGGTAAATAGGCACTTGCTCTTAGGAGACATACCACCAAAAGAGTTTGGCATATTGTGAACTTTAGCGGGTGACACTCTGAAGATGAAAACGTGGGCAATAATAGGTTTCAAAGCATTTTTTTCTTTTTCCCTGATAGCCTCACACTACCAAATGAGATCACAATCAATCAGAGAAGGCAACCTCACTTCAATGTAATAGGTATTGATTTTACCCACAGATTTGGTATGTCCCAGAAATGCAAGTTTTCGATTAATCTTTACATACATGTTCCCCTCCTTGGCCTTCCAAAAAAAAAGATATAAAATAAAGCTAAACAATACAAATAGCAATGAAGCGCTCATGTGTTATCTAGGGGAAGAACATATAGAGGTATATCATGATTTTAGTAGCCAACAATATTTATTATATAATATTTTAAATAGCTGAGAAATGTACTCTAAATAAGCGATTTAGAATTAGACTTATTTTTATATTAAAGGCTTTAATGTGCTTTCACAGTTTTACATTTTAGAAGCTTGTGTCCATCAGAATTCTATTATCATGGGCTAGTACCACACAAGGAGGCTGTTGTCAACCCTCTTTATTCATAGGTTTTGTAGTTGCAAATTGCCTGCTTGCTAGAATTTATACGTGACCTTAAAATCAATACTTCCAACAATTTTCCAGGTCATTCACAAACAGCATGAACTGTCTTCCCAGCAGATGCTGCAACAAACCATGCTCTAGTTTTTTCTCTCACACTGTCAACAGAGGCTAAGTTTTTAAGGTCAATTTAGTGTCATCTTTTTGCAGCTTTGCTTTTCGGTGTTGCAAGTTTGCCATTGCAGGTTTTGTGGTTTAAAATGGCTCTCAGTAGTAATGCTAAAGTACTCATTTTTCGAAAGGTAAGAAAATTGTGCTGTGTCTTACTGAGAAAATATACTTAACATAGGCCACATTCAAGCATGACAAGTATTGATGCTGGTTCTGAGTTCAAAATCTATGAATCAGAATACATAGCACATATCAAACAATGTTATGCACAAGATTAATTAAAGTGGTGTGACTGTTTATCTACCACAGTCCTAATTCTACATTTTCTCTAGGAGCCATGACTCAGTGTTTACTAAATCCATGTTCACAGTGACTACAAAAACGTTTTCAGGAATAAAGGAATAGACTTCTTTTTGCAAATTAACCCATGATGCTGTTCGAATTTAAAACATTGGGGTATAACTTATTATATGCATTTGCCATTTCAAGTCAAGGATAGATAGTTTTCCCTAAGATATTTTTGTTATTATCCTGATTAATCACTTGATCACTTGAATCCCGTTATTCATCGATTTGCTCGAGCGGGCGCCAGTAACATTTCCATTGGACCCTATCACGTGCCAATGTAGCCCAATGGCAACTGGTTGATTCAGGAATATGAAGAGCCTCAAACCGTTCCTTCAGAGTCAGGGTCTGATTAATAATTAAATTAATTTTTTAAATTTCATTTCATTTTGTTTAATCTTATAGACTATAAAGAATTAATAGGTTCAAATTTAAATGCTGGAGAATCAAATTGAATGTCAAATACATAATTCCTGATACTAATTCTTCTCAAACTAGAATGTATTATGAATTTCATTACTATACTGCCAATGTTTTAATTTATTTTTTATATTTTTACTTCTAATATTTAAGCGATACGTCTAGTAAATTAATCATGTTATATCGGAACATATAAGATTGCTTTTCAACACATTTTTCAAATGCGAATTATAGCTTCAGACAAAGTGCAAGCTAAGAAGTAGATGATAAGTGCTTTAGGCAATCTCCAGTATATTTAATATTTATTTTAAAAATATTTTTAAGCTTGGATGCAATCATAAAATTCAGATTCATCTCTCACTTACTAAAAGCCTCTTAATTTTTTCTTGAAATACAAGTGAAAATAGTTGATCAACTTATTTATCCTAATCATCTAAGTCATTTAATGATAACCTTTCAGTTTCATTGCCAATAATTAAGGTTGGCGTGACCTTGCTTCCCCTTCTTACTTCAGCTCCAAAAATTAATCTTTTTCTCTTAAAAAAAATCCCACTGTTGAGGCAGAAAATTTACTTTACTTCCGCCTCAGTTAAGCTTCATTTTTTGAGACTGAACACCTGCTAAGCATATATTATATATAGAACATACCAATCATTTAGAGTGAAAGCTTGAATATAAATGTCAGTTGTTACTGAAAACTTTTCATGGTGTGTTTATGCATTGCTTCCATTGTTTTACTGTTGGATTGTGGTAGAAGCAGACTGGCATATACTGGTGGCCCCGACTCTGTGCATGTGTGTGTTTGTGCTGCGTGCACACATGTATTGTTTTGTGTGAGACTACTGACAGTAGCAATGGCTAGCAGAATAAATAAATGGTTTAATATAATGTCTATCTTAACATCATTTCAAAACACATTTGATAATACAAAAATTTTTGACTTGCATGCTTCTGCTATGTTCTATTGCCTTGGGTATTTATGTTTATACATTGGTGCTTTTCACACTGATTTCCCTTTCTATATTAGAAAATTTTATACTTTCAACATTTTAAGAATACATAGCTATGTTCCATAATGTTCAACTGAGATAAAAATGTGAAGTGAAAGAAGTAAAGTATGGAGTAATAAAAATCAGTTAATTACTTTTTTGTTTTAATTTTTATCATAATTTCAAAGCAATGTATCCACCTCCGGAAACTCTTTACAACTAAATGTTCTATAAGCCTAAGTATTTCTAATCATTGTCTTTTTTTTTTTCAAAGTCAAACCCTTGACTGTTGTTACTTAATCGATATGTTTAGGCCAAGATTATAATCACAATGCCCTAGATAAAATAATTTTTATCTTTTTATCTAATTTTTATCTAGAAACTCAATTTCTAGAAGTGTCTCCAATATTTATCCTAGCTAAAATTCTTGGAAAACTTATCCCCTTCAATTTTCTGATACCACACCTCTTTTATTCTTTATTCCTCCTAACTTTCACTTTATTCTATTGCATATTATCCATCTATTATCCCTGCATGTATATCAAAATTTTTTTCTGTCTGTTCTTTTTTGTTGTTTTTGTTTTAGGGACACACATGGTGACCCTCCTGCCTTTGCACTCAAACATCGGTCCTGGCAGTGCTCAGGGAGCCATATAGCATGCAAGGGATCTAACCTAGGTCAGCCACATACAAGGCCAAGGCCTTAACTCCTGTACTAAATTTAAGGCCTCTCAAAGTAATGTTTGCATCTCAACTTTCTCCATACCTTCCTATACTTTTAGGAATACCAACATTGCTTGTTAAATTCCCATGCATAAGTTAAATGCTTTCTATGCTTCAATTTTTGCTTGATGTTTTCACTTCTTAGTTAGGCTTTAGCAACAACCTACAAACTTATTTCTCTAAATCCTGCTAAAAATAAAAAAAAATTGATTTTTTACTCTATATCTAGTTTACATTATAATTTATGATTCCAAAGGAAGCAGTAAGTTAGTAAAAGATAAAAGTTAAGGGGCCAGAGCGAGAGTCCAACGGGTAGAGCATTTGCCTTGCAGCCAGCCAACCCAGGTTAGATCCCCAGCATCCCATATAATCCCCTGAGCACTGCCAGGAGTAATTCCTGAGTGCAGAGCCAGGAGTATCCCCTGAGCATTGCCAGGTGGATGACTTTTTTGGGGAATGACCTCACTCCCAAAAAAAGTAAAAGGTGAATTTATGTTGCTAGATTTATGTTAAAATGATAACATTCAGTAGTGAAGAGTAAGTTGCATTTAGGTAATTACTGTTAATGACCTGTTATTAATACATGACAACATAAATGTTTCAGTAAACACGAATCTAACTTTTCATATGGCATTTAATTGGAGATTAATATTAGAGATTATATTCTATAACATATATGACCTGAGCGGTCAGGCAATATGTGCAGTTGGAAAAGGCAGTTGCTCCTTGCAAATGACAACAAAAAACAATTTAATCATTAGGTTTAATGGATTGTTCTATAGGAAAACTAGAGAAGTAATAATATTCTATTTTAGACAATATGTTTCTATGTTAACAAGCAAATATGTGCAAGAACATATATGTACATACCTATATTTAATGGTATTAAATAATTGATCATAATTCTTTATCAGATTCTCATTGTTTTGTATGTGTTGGAAAGTTTTTGCAGCATAGTTGAAATATCACTAACTCTGGATTTTTTGTGTATATCCTTTCTACTATATATTTTTGATAAATATCAGGAAATCATTCCAATTAAGATGGGAAGATCTGTTTCTGTTTCTCCATCTCAGAAAAGAAAAAAGGTATAAAATAGTAAAGGTCAACATATAGACTTTGCATAAAACAGTAAAGGTATTTACTATTTTACTTTGCATAAAATAGTAAAGGTAAATGCATAGACTTTACATAAAATAGTAAAGGTAAATGCTCGGTCATTTGATTTGGAATGAACCCTGTGCATTCAGATAGAGAATGAGGAATTCCCTCTCCTTTATAAACTGTGATGGCTTCACCTCTGTGTCAGATATCAGAAGAACTTTATCAAAGGGCTATTGAGAGTTGAATTGAAGCAATTCATGGACAATATATGGTATTTGGAAAACTTTTCAAAGTATTGTGTTAGAGGAGCCATCTCAAAGGGTTGAAGCAGATTTGTTACATGTGCAACGTATTGAGTTCAGTCCGTTGTACTGCATGGTCCCTTCAAGCACAGTTGACAAGTACCAGTGGTCCATCGCAGGGATAATCAACCAACTATTTGGTTGAACAAGTATTACCAAGCCTGGCACCTAGATTTACCTGTGAATTTATCAGAAGTTTTCTAAAGACAACATTTTGTAAAACTGTGAAATTTTTTTGGAATTCTTTAAAGAATGTCCTGGGAGAATCAATATAATTAGAATATTAAACCATAATAATGTATTTCATTATAAAATATATTTTTGGTTTGCTAACTGCATCCTTGCCATCATGTTTCTAGAGACCCGAGCAAATCACCATAATGATCAAAATTTAATCTATTTATTTTACGTGAGAGTTCATATAAATGAAAAACACTAGAGATATTATTCAACAGTCACTGGCAATTTTTATTGTTAACAGCTTCAAAGAATTTAATTTCAAATAGGGGGAAGATATTGATATTTAAAATAAAATATTACATTACTTTAAAAACATTTCTCATGAGTTCAAAATGCTTGATGTCCCCTACTATCAATTCAAAATTACTTCTGCATTGTTTCTGTTGACATACAGTAATTTTATACATTTTTTGCACATCAATATTATTCAATTTTATGAATAACTATTTTAGTTTTTATGGTTTGTATGTCTACTAATTTACTTTCTTTATAAATGATCACTTTCATATTATCTATCACTTTTATTTAAAAGTTCTTTCAGGAGAAAATTAGTATAAAATTTTTAATACTGACAAATTGTTGTAGCAGTTATTAGTACCTGAACAAAATACAAAATATGAATTTGTTACACAGTTGTGTTAAAACTGATGCATGGCTAAGCTACATTCAAACTACCTATACTAAAAACAGTTGGATTCTAGATCCTATTGGACCTTCTCAATAGATCCTTTAAATATAGTTTAGTTTCCCTTTACTCCTGTTTGGGTTGGAGAGCTAGTGTAGCAGGTAGGTCTCTTCCCTTGCACATGGCCGTCCCTGCGTGTCATAGTTGAGAACCACTAGGCCTGATCCCTGAACACAGAAACAAAAATAAGTCCTGAGAACTGCCAGATGTGACCTCGAAACATAAACAACACAAAGGTTATATGTTCAAGCTAAACTTCTATTTTTCTGTCCAATTCCTTTCCGAAGACAAGAACCAAGGAATCAGAGATAGAAGGATACTATATGAGTATTGTAATTTTAAAACTTTAAAATGAGTTTTAAAACTTTAAAATGAGTTCCCCCTAATCTATCTGGACTGATATACCCTGGACTCCTTTTGGATGTCACATAAAGCCCAGTAACAGACCACTGAGCTAAGACAAACAATAAACTGGTTGGGCAAACAGTTTCATACAGTTTCTCTTGACATTCTCACATTTTAACTTATCTCTTTCCTATAAAGATGAGTTGGAGATTCAAAGCTAATTTTAAAATAAAATATAAAAGAAAGGCACCTTTAAAAGCATTTGATATGTAACTTTTCTTTTAATCAAGTAAAATTTCTCAAGGCTGTTCTTTATCAAGGATGGATATTCTCATGGGGGGGTATAGACTCTTTTGTGTACAGAACAGTTTCTTATTTTAATTTCCTACATAATTTAACACTTGATGAATTGATTTCATTAGCACATTAAATCTGCATAGCACTTACATAGCCCATTTCTCTTAACACAAACTAAAGCGAAAAAAAAAACCCTCTGTTGTTGTTTGAGGTTTCATTTGGGTAGATTGGGCTGTGACTGATTGCCTGCTCTTCATTACCTCATCACAAGTTGCATTGATTAAGATTAAAGTAGCTACACTTCTTACATCTTTCAACATCTTATTTAAAGTGTATTTCAAACTTTTATTCATTCCAGAAATGGTGCATTATGTATACTTGAAACTAGTTTCTAAATTTTATTTCATCTTATAAGCTAGTCACAAGTTTTTGATTTTTCACCTTGCCCAACCTAATGTCTTCCTTCTAGGATTTTTTAAACCACCAATTGCATTTTTCACTATCAAATGTTCTTTGTGTAAAGTTAGTCAAACAGTAATCTATGGTCTGTGTCTAATAGAAAGAGGCAACAAGAAAGATCTCTATTCAAATGGAATTTTTTGGGCCAGGAAACAGCAAAGAGGTTAAGCTATTTGCATTACTTGTAGCACATCAAGGGTCATAATTGAGCACTGCATATGTTTTCCTGAGCCCTGACAGAGGTAAATCTTGAGCACTACCTTTTTTAAAAATTAAAATAGATTATAAGGGGCTGGAGTGATAGTCCAACGGGTAGGGAGTTTGCCTCGCAAGCTACCAACCCGGGTTCGATCCCCAACATCCCATATGGTCCCCCCAAGCACTGCCAGGAGTAATTCCTGAGCAAAGAGCCAGAAGTAACCCCTGAGCATTGTCGGGTGTGACCCAAAAAGCAAAAAAAAAAAAAAAAGATTTAAAAAAAATTAAAAGGGTATTTATTTAAATACCCATTTAACTAACCATGATGAAAGTAGACATCACATCATGATAGCTCAATATTAGCTTTATCAATAAAAACATTAGCTACCTTAAGATTCATGATATTACAATAGCATTCTTTATTTTAAAATAAAATGTATTTTAAATATGTATGGAAATTTCGTTATTAGTGAAAATGTAAAGAAAAACTTAAATCTGTGATTAGGTTTAACTTAAAATCATGATATACTTACAAATCCAGGTTCTATTTTTAACACACCTATCCATGGAAAAATGAATACCATTTTAATTTGTATCAGATATCTGATATATCTATCACATCATCCAGAAAGGCAATGGAGATTATCCATGACTTCTACTCAGATCTCTTTGATAGCCACGTTCACCTGCCCACATACCAAATTCCACAGGATGGATATGTCATTCCCAATGTTCTCCCTTCTGAAATCTTGTCGGTAAAGAAGGGAACAGCACCAGGCCCAGACAAAGTCACACCCGAACACTGAAGAATCTGCCATTGATACTCATCAATACACTGGCTCGGCTCTTCACACGCTACCTGTCCAAATGCAAGGTGCCCTCCAGATGGAAAACCAGCAGGACAGTTCTACTGTTCAAGAAGAGAGACATTTATGACATCGGCAACTATCGCCCCATCTTCCTGTTGTCTGTCATCTACAAGCTGTTTACAGGAGTCATCCTGAAAAGGATTAGCATAACACTAGATGAAGGAAAACCATGCGAGCAAGCTGGCTTCCGGAAAGGATTCAGCACAATCGACCATATCCACACGGTAACCAAGCTCATTGAGGTTTGTAGGGAGTACAAGATGCTGCTCTGTCTCATGTTCATTGATTTACAGAAAGCCTTTGATTCTGTGGAGACTGAAGCAGACATCAAAGCCCTAGCAAAACAGGGTGTTCAAACCCAATACATCAAGATCCTTTCATGAGCTGTATTATGGATTCACCACCAGGATCTCACCATTCTACAAGGAAGTGATCATTGATGTCAAAAGAGGGGTTCGACAGGGTGATACCATTTCACCAAAACTCTTCAGCACCATCCTCGAGTACATCATGCCACAATTAGAATGGGAAGGAATGGAAGTGAAGATAGATGGTCGGCAACTACACCACCTCTGCTTCGCTGATGACATCATTCTAATAACATCAAACATTAGCCAAGCGGCACAAATGCTGGCTGACTTCAACCGAGAATGTGGAAAGATAGGTCTACAGCTGAAAACTGTAGAAAACATAAAAGAAAACTATGTTAATGAAAAATGAACTAGTTCCAGAGGCCCCATTCACTCTCCATGGAACAAACATCTCTGAATGCAGCAGTTATGTGTACCTAGGTCGAGAAATCAACATGAGGAACGACCTAAAACCTGAGCTGTGCAGGAGGAAGAGAGCGGCATGGAATGCCTTCAAAGGCATCGAAGAAATAGCTAAAAGGACAAAGAACCTCCAGCTCAGGGCACATCTCTTTGACTCCACTATTCTCCCTGCATTAACATACGCCTCAGAGACCTGGGCCCTACGAAAGCAGGATGAGAATGCTATTTGGGTCTCCCAGAGAGGAATCGAAAGAGCTATGCTTGGAATATCACTCTTCACTCAAGTGAGAGAAGGAATCCGGAGTTCTGACCTCCATTGCTATTCCAGAATCAGGGATGCTGTCTCGTTTGCCAAGGCATCGAAAATCAGATGGGCTGGACATGTAATGCAATTTGGAGATGACTGCTGGACTAGAGCCATTACCGACTGGATCCCACGGCATGTCTAAAGATCACGTGGCCGCCACCTACAAGATGGTCAGACTTCCTTGTCAAGACCCTGATGGAATGGTTTGAGGCTCTTCATAATCCTGAATCAACCAGATTCCATTGGGCTAAATTGGCACGTGGTAGGGTTCAATGGAAATGTTACTCGTTTCTGCTTGAGCAAATTGATGAATAACAGGATTCAAGTGATCAAGTGATCAGATAATTAGAAATTTTCTAACACTTATTACATACTGAGTTCTAATTTAATCTACATTATAGATGTAGATGAGATGCTGTAGATGTAAGGGAAATTTCTATGAATCCATATCAGCTATTTTGTCTTCTAATGAAGAAGACAAATGGAAACAGACATTGGGAAACTAATTAAAATTATAAAAAAATTAGAAATACACTATGTCAGAACTCCTTTCTTATACAAAGGGCATCTTTATTTTTTTCTAGTTCCTATTCCAAAGTGTTATTTAATCAGTATTTAATTGTATAATAAAAATAAAAACATAGACATTGTCTCTTTCCTTTTAACATGTCCTCAACTTCCTCAACTCTCTACTTACTAAGATATTATCAACATCTTAAAAACATATTATGTATAACAAAATTATGCACTAGTGCACAATACTAGTGAATAAAGCCCTCTTGTGAATAATGTCCAATGTTTTCTCCCCACTCTTGACCTTCTTTCATTATCTCGTTCCAGAAATGGACAGTAACAAATATTAACAAGTGTTTCTTTCTGCACTTGAGTGTCAAAGATTAAATATTGTTCATATCTAATTCAAGACATGACACATAGTATGCACTACTGATTTCAAGAACCAGACCATACTTGCAAGATTCATAATTAGATACTCAAAAGGACTCTGCAAAGAATTATTGAAAGAGCAAGTTACCCAGCTGCTTCACTGATAATTAATGTTACAGGTGTGGCTGCAGTGCCCAACTGTGTCGGCAGGTGGCACACAGGAGACATGCTTGTCTACACTCAGAGCTCTTCCCCGTGGACCCTGGATGGTTGATGGTCTGAAATAGAAAAAAGACTGGGTGCCTTGCTATGAACTCAGAGCCACGGCAGAACCTGGCAAGCTACCCATGGTGTATTCGATATGACAAAAACAGTAACAATAATGGATCTCATTCCCAACGAATGAAGATGTTACTGGTGCCAGCTTGAGCAAATTGATGAACAATGGGAAGACAAGTGATACAAGCAATTTATCAAATGAGAGTTTAGCAGAAAAAGACATAAGCTACACTGAAAATGTATAGTTGGAAAGAAATACGTGAGTGGTATTTTCACCTAAATCTTCAAGTGCTGAAGAAAATCAAAAAGTTAGCTAAAACGCTTATAGAGATGGATCTAGTGATTGTATCTCTAGGTGATTTCAAAATCAATTACCTTATACTGAAATATTATGTATACATATGTGTATACATATATGCATGCATATATCTTCAAATATACGTATACATACACCTATATGTTGATATATATATAACTGATATATAATTATTAAAAAGTTATTAACTCCTAATAGGAAAATGGATGTCTAAAATATATTTTATTTATGCACATTAATAAATAATGCAAATATTCTTATAGATTCTGCTCCTACCTAATTCCTGTGTCCAAGAATTTCTTCATTCAGCCATTATATAAAACTTGATAAGTTTACTTAACTTACTCTTTAATTTAAAAGGTATTACAACAAAGTGTGAGCAAAAGAAAAAATCATTTCATTTCTTAATGCTGTATTAACACAGCATGTTATAATAACCTCTGTAATCTTTATGGCCCATATGTCTTTTATGAACTTAAAGTATCTATTGAAGCAAAGGTGTTTTACACATGTATGGAATGATAAAGCTGTGAATAAATAAAAATATGGTTATTATTAATTTTTCTGAAAATTATCACACTTCATTTCCAGGAGAAATCGGAGTTAAAACCTTCTGTGCTACAAGGTTTAAGTTCAACCGAACATGAAATTGGTCATATACACATTCAACCCCTAAATCTACAGCTTGGAGAAAAGGTTTGATTTCACATTTGAAAATAAATTGCATGCTAATATCATTCTAAATTTACTCCAGAAGACTTGAGCTTAATAATTTAATAGTAGTGCTAGTTAGTAATTAAAACTCAAAAAGATTTACCATGTAGTCTTTTATTTTAACTTATGCAAGGAAACTAATTTATATTACTTGTCTCAAGGACTGAGCAGTTTATTGGGATTGCCACTGGGAAAGGTAATAAACTTAAACATATTTTTGAAACTATCCACACAATCTTTCAACTGATAGAAAAAAATAAACTGCATTCTAACACATATGATATCTTACTAATACAAATGTATATTTTGCAGCATCACCATTCTTAATAAGACCTGGAACCTTATGTTTTATATTCTGTTGTCATCTTGTGTTTGTAGGAATCTAATGATTAAACATGTCTTCCATAGCTGTAAAACAAAAAAGAATCCTTCAGGCTTATTCTCCTATCCTTGAATATGGAAACTGATTTTTCAAACAGTGGTGGGAAGAAATTAAACATGACCCAAAGCAGAAGAGAACAATGCTATAAAGATAAAACAAAATCCTTTCGGCTGTACTGAGTTTTGCTATGAGTGATTCAAAGGAGAAATGTTACATAGAGCAGATTGTGGTGCTCTGAAATTACAAATCATTCGAGTCAGGGGAAAATGTTTTGGTATAAGAATTATTTTGAAAATGCTTATGTTTTTCCTAAATTCTTAATTCATGTGCTTAAATCTGTTATTTAGCTTCATAATGATGTGATTTTCTTTTAAAAATAGCTAAATATATTTAAATTATGAAGTATTTAATACTTGCACAAAGAAAGTTAAGTATAATGATTTTTAATTAACTATGGGGTTCCTGCAAATTATACATTTTTAATTTTTTTATTTTTAAATTTATGATTTTAATAATATTTAAAATAATATTGGGCACAATTGATGCAGCTCTTGATATAGCAAACACATTGTATTGAAAAGAAAATGAGATATAAAATGCTACATATTTAGATAGGTATGTTTTGGTCAAGAAGATCACAAAAATAAAAATTCTCATATATTAAATTTATGAGAAAGAATATTTTCCTGACTATTAAAAATAGTCATCATGTTACCTGTTTTCTGCTGTGAATATTTCCTTTTAGAATCTAACAATGCTGAAATTAACATTGCTAATAATTTTTCTAATCCATTATTGCAATCATGCAAAATAGTTCTTATTGCAATCAAGATTCTTTATCACTGTCTGTATCACCATCTTCCCGTTCGTCATCGATTTGCTTGAGCGGGCACCAGTAACATCTCCATATGTACTGTCTCATGCAAGTAAAGCCCAAGGGCACCTGCTTGCCTGGGAACATAAAGAGCCTCAAACCATTCATCAGGTCGTGGGAATAAAGTCTGTAATTTCGTTACTGGTATTTGGCATATCAAATACGATACGGGTAGCTTGCCAGGGCTCTGCCGTGCGGGTGGCATACTCTTGTAGTCATCTCTAAATTCAGCATTTATTGATGAACCGTGTGGCCGCTTGTGCTTGCGGGGCTGTGATAGGCTGCTCTACTGGGTGGAGTTCTGATGAGGGGGAAGTCTGGATGTGTAAAATGGAGACCCTCATGGACTGGGGGGTTTGTCTGGCTTGTTGCGAGGCTCTGCTGGGGTGGTAGGCCAGGGCTAGAACTTCGCCATCCCTCTTGGGCGCCTCGTGAGCGGCTGGGCACAGGGAGAGCCAGTAGCAGCACTGCCCCATGTCTGTGAGTTTCAAGATTCTTCATATAATTCTTAAATAATCCTTATATGTTTACTTTGATATACAAGTGGGTGTTGGCAAATAATATCTATGGTGCTCATCGCTTACTTCTGTCTCTATGCTCATGAGTCATTTCTAGTGACGTTGGGTATTGAAATGGGGTCAACCACATGCATAGAAAATGCCTTAACCCAGTACTATCTGTCCAGCCATGAATTTCTATGGATTTTGGGATAAATTTGAAACCAGTATTGTTTTATCTTTCATATTTTTTTTTCAGTTTTTCTGTCTTCCTTTCTCTTATTTGTCTTGTGTGTGAGAGAGAAATAAAAAGAGAGAGAGAGAAAGAGAAAAAATGACAGAAAAGAGAGATGAAAATCCAAGTCTGAGTAAAAAATTTTCTGGATGACAACAAAAATGCATTAATATAATAAGGTAGGTATTGTAATTCCAAGGCATTGACATCAAGATAGAAATATTCTGACAGTGCATACGTGAAATGTACAGGAACACATAATACGGAGAGCAGTGCTAGAGGGAAAACTAGCATTATCCTACTGGGAATCCTGTGAGAGACGTTATGAATCTGTGTTCATTCAAGTTGTTTCTCTTGGATTATTTTATTTTTTTTTTGCTTTTTTGGGTCATACCCGGCGATGCTCAGGGGTTACTCCTGGCTCTGCACTCAGGAATTACTCCCTGGCGGTGCTCAGGAGGACCATATGGGATGCCGGGGGATTGAACCCGGGCTGGCACAGGCCGGCCGTGCAAGGCAAACGCCCTACCTGCTGGGCTATCACTCCGGCCCCTCTTGGATTATTTCAGAGGGCTGCAGTCCGAGAGCACACCAGGTGTGCCCTCTCCCCTAAATTATGTAGATAAAAAGGAATGGAACCTAAATTTTAAAAAAAAGAACATTCAATATGCAAATTTCACAAAGCAGGAATCAAAAAGTGGAAGAGAAGAAAATAGTAAGTATTCATAGTCAATTCATGTTTTACTTGCTGAATAAGGATTTATGTCTGGTTAAAATGAATTACTAACATATATATACATATATATATATATATATATATATATATATATATATATATATATTGCTTTTTTGGGTCACAACCGGCGATGCTCAGGGGTTGCTACAGGCTCTGCACTGAGGAATCACTCAGGAAACCACATGGGATGCTGGGGATTGAATCCAAGTCAGCGTGCAAGGCAAATGCCCTGCCTGCTGTGCCATGGCTAGACCCTGGGACTACTAAATTTTAAAAAGATTTACTGGGGTAGGAGCAATAGAACAGTGTTAGGGAGTTAGCGTTGCACATGGCCAACCTGGGTTAGATCATCGGCATCACAAATGGTCCCCTGAGCACCGCCAGGAGTAATTCCTTAGTGCAGAGTCAGGAGTAACTCCGAATGTTGCTGGGTGTGACACAAAAAGCAAAAATGAATGAATGAATGAATGAAAGAATGAAAAGAATGAAAGAATGAATGAATGAATGAATAAAATAGTTACTAAACAAATTATTTCATCACTATGTAAGAAAAATCTCTTATAATTTATTACTAAATGATGATTTATGTAATCTAAAGAGTAAATTAAATGTGTCTAAGTAGTTGGTAGTGTTCAAAAGGATCCCAATATTTTTCATTACTCCAGAGAGTAAAAGAAGAGAATGCTGAACTTCTAGATACTTAGGAAAACAACTTTATATAAATTCCCATGTACCACTAAAAAATTTCTATCACTATCACTATCTTCCTGTTCATCATCAATTTGCTCGAGCAGGCTCCAGTAAAATCTCCATATTTCCTGTCTGATGCTAGTAGAGCCCAAGGACATCTGCTCTCTTCAGGAACATAAAGAGCCTCAAAGCATATATTAGGTCATGGGAATGACCTAAGATAATGTGACAGGTATTTGGCATATAGAATACTGCAGCTTTTAATGTAAAAATGGAAAAAAGAAACACTAATAGGGGAAGACTATGATCACTTAATCACTTGAATCCTGTTATTCATTGATTTGCTTGAAAGGGCACCAGTAACATTTCCATTGGACCCTATCACGTGCCAATGCAGCCCAATGGCATCTGGTTGATTCAGGAATATGAAGAGCCTCAATCCGTTCCTTCAGGGTCTTGACAAGAAAGTCTGACCATCTAGTAGGTGGGCGGCCACGTGATCTTTTGACATCTGTGAGTTCCAGTCGGTAACAGCTCTAGTCCAGCAGTTGTCTCCAAATCGCATTACATGTCCAGCCCATCTGATTTTCGATGCCTTGGCAAAAGAGACAGCGTCCCTCATTCTGGAATAGCGATGGAGGTCAGAACTCAGGATTCCTTCTCTCACTCGGAGTGAGGCGTGATATTCCAAGCATAGCTCTTTCAGTTCCTCTCTGGGAGACCGGAATAGCATTCTCATCCTGCTTTCGTAGGGCCCATGTCTCTGAGGCATATGTTAATACAGGGAGAATGGTGGAGTCAAAGAGATGTGCCCAGAGCCAGAGGTTTTTGTCCTTTTAGCTATTTCTTTGATGCCTTTGAAGGCATTCCATGCTGCTCTCTTCCTCCTGCGCAGCTCAGGTTTTAGATCGTTCATCATGTTGACATCTCGACCTAGGTACACAAAACTGCTGCATTCAGAGATGTTTGTTCCATGGTGAATGAATGGGGCCTCAAGAACTAGTTCATTTTTCATGAACATAGTTTTCTTCAGATTCAGTTGTTGACCTATCTTTCCACATTCTCAGTCAAAGTCAGCCAGCATCTGTGCCACTTAGCTAATGTTTGGTGTTATTAAAACGATGTCATCAGCGAAGCGGAGGTGGTGTAGTTGCCGACTATCTATCTTCACCCATTCCTTCCCATTCTAATTGTCACATGATGTTCTCGAGGGTGAACTCAGATAGTCTCTCACCCTGTTCGTTCCATTCTAGGCCAACGGTCCCAATGTGGAGTTCTTCGGCCGATCTTCTTGGTCCTATCTTGGCATTAAAATCACCGAATATGATATTGTAGAAGATGTGATCTTTTTATAGAACTCCTCCACTTCTATGTAGAATTTCTCAATTTCATCTCCTTTGTATGTGGATGTTGGTGCATAGACAATGAAGATAGAAATTGCTGGCAGTGGGCCACATCTCTTCAAGTGTAATCATCCTATTGGGTTTGTTAGGCATTCAAATGAATCAATGTTGCGGCGCCATGTTCATGTTGACAAGGACACCAACACCACCGACGCCTCTTTTCGTTGCATGTTCCAAGAAACAATTCTTCTCCGTTGTCAAATACAGCATGATGTGACTGATGCCTCCCTCGTCTCAGTCAGACCAATGATGTCGTACTTGATCTTTTGCACTTGCACCATCAGATCCTCAATATATGCTTCTGATGCCAGTGTACGTGCATTGAAAGTACAGACAGTCATTTTAGTCCTTCTTTGTTTTGGCATCTTAGGGATGGCCGTGAAATTTTATCAGGCACTGCTGGTTTGCCTTTCTTACTGCTGCCGTATTAAGGGCTCTTTTGGGGTCAGGAAAATAAACATTTTTGTTACTGATTTTGGCATATTGGATATGCATGCATCTAACAGCTTCCCAGGCTCTGCTGTGAGGGCACTACACTCTCATTACCTTGTGGGGGCTCTCTCAGAGGGGTGGGTAGAATATTCACAGCAATTTGGAGGTAAATTGCACAGCCACACAGCAGCTGTGGGCAACGGAAAAGCTGGTTTCTGCTCTGCTGGGTATATCTGTGTCTGTGGTTCAAGTATTCCTGAGCTGGAAATACTGTCCTCTGAAGGGCGGTCTCTGCAAGGTGGATCTTGTAGGCTGGGTTTCTCACAAGCCGGGATGGAGACTGGATTAATCTGTTGGGTGGAGATCTTAAATGCTGTGGAGTGTGGATGGTGAAAATCACTGCCAGCAAAGTGTGGGGGGTTTCTCTGGGCTCTTCCGCGGCTCCATCGGGATGGTGGGCTCTGGTTGTAAGTTGCTCTCGTGGTCCATGGAATGCTGGGGGGTTCAACGGGAAAGCAGAAACCAGGGGAAGACTATACAGTTTATAAATAAAATAGATATAATGACTGTAAAAAAGAAAACAACTAAAAAATAAACAGAAAAGTCCTTGGGTCCTTAATTTGAGGTAAAGTTCAGGAGAGGCAGAATTTCTTGGTAAAAATGGACATATTTGAAAATAAATGAGGAAGGAATTTTAGTTGTTTTCAGGTGTAAAACTGTAATAGACATCCTTTTTAGAAGTTTTTATCTTTTTTATATAAAAGACTGTGATTTTATACTTAATGTTTCCAACATGTAAATTTGCATGAATTTATTTTAGTATGTAAATATATAAACATATTATTAATAATTACATTTTTACTTCACCTAAAGATACAATGAAAATACCATGTCATTGTGTTTGTAATTTGAATGTGTGAAAGTAATGAACCTTGAAAAAATATGCAGTAAAGTTACTAAGTAAATGTTTTCCCTTTATGAAAGTAGGTCACCAAAAAAAACTTTTAATATCAAGTACAAAGAATTACTTCAATGATGGTCATGTTTATATTATGAATAATGATATAGGTTTTTTAGTAAATAAATTCATTTTAGGCCATACCCAACTCTTCTCAGGGTTTACTTCTGAATTTGTGCTTAATAATCACTCTGGTGGGTCTAAGGGTACCATATGCGGTACAAACACATGTTTTCTGCATACAAGGCAAGCATCTTACCTTTTGAATTGTCTTTCAGGAACTAGGAAATATTCTTTTAGAGAAAAATGAATAGGTTGCATAAATACTCATGCTTATGAACAGAAACATATTAGATAGTCATCAAGAAGCAAAATATACTTAAATATATAATTATTTTAATAGGTCCATACGTATGTATGTGCACAAGTCTGTGTATCATTTTTCTTTTAGAGCATATGAAATAAATTCATACTTAAATGAATAAGAATGCACTGATTGAAACATTTTCTTGAACAATAAAATGTGGTATATGTACATCAAACTTTCAATAGGACTTCTAAGTCATAATAAGACATTTAAAAGGAACACAGGTCAATACAGAATTGCCTTATAGAAAACAAAAATTTGGTCCAAGGCACCTATAGAATAGTCAAAGAGACAAAATTAAAAGCTAAATGAGCATTGTCCAAGAAGACAAGGTCAACAATTGTATTGAAAGAAAATTATATAGGAATTTGCAAAAAAATTAAAGCTGTAACTCCAAAATTTTTCAGATATTCTATGTTTCTTTGACTTCATTTTTGATGACATTTGGGTTGACCAGTTATCTCTTTCAACATGAAGGGCGCTCCCAGGATGGCGGAATTTCTCACACCAGGATATCCCTTGGCCAAGATAAGACAAGCAAGTCACCCTATTCTTGGTTTAACTCTTAGTACAAACTTTATAGATACATTTTTATAAGAAAATAAGTGCCTAAGTTCCTTCCACATAATGTATATATTGGTCAGAGATGACATTTGGCCACTGTTTTGTTTATTACATATTTACTGATTCCCTGAAAGTGATACACTGCCTTAACAAAAAATACTCTCTTAGTCTGTATGCTAGTGATACAGATTGTTCCTGTAGTATGAAAGTTACACTACAAGGTATGGACAGGTATATTTTATCCGTAGGCTCTGGGGATGATTTTCTAGTTCATCATCTTACTGGTAGAATTTTCATTTCTTACTATGATAGGGCTTAATTCCTTGTGTCCTAATTATCTATAAATTGTATGGGCTGTGCCGTGGTCATAAATTCCATCCAAATTCATGCTAATGATTTATGCTTTGTGCCCTTAAAACTCAACAGTGAGGGGGCATTCTTCTCATGCATCAAATGCCTTGACCTTAAAAAAAAATGCCCTGGCCTGTTTCCTGTCTCATTGCTCCTGAGTTTCTGTATTGTTCTGACTTATCTTCCTCTCCTATTTATTCAAAGATCTTGTGATTATACTGGGTCCATCGTCTCCTTATTTTAAGTGAACTAATTTTTGTACATAAATCCCTTCACAGCAGGATCTAGATTAATGTTTGAAATGGGAATTTTGCTGGGATATCTTTAGATTTCTACCTCCCATATGCTGTTAATAGGTGTCCTAAGTAATCATAATGTGCAGTGATGGTTGAAAAATATATATAAATGCATCCTTCGTATTCACCTACCAGATCTCAATCACCTCCATGTCTTTATTTGCAAATATACCTGATAAAAAGAAAATAATTAACTCTGAGACTTCTGAGTTTTTTTAACCATATATTTACAGAGTATAGTAGTTGTATTGCTTCTCTGTCTCTACTGTGATATGTTTCCAAAAACATAGTAGCATAAGAAAAAAAACAGATTAATTATTCCCTATTTCTGTGAATCAGAAGTCCAAATCCTATGGTCAGAATGAGCTGAAGGTAAGTATATTCATGCCAAATTTGGTCCAGAGTTTTTACCTAGCAAAATGACATCAATCAACACTAAATTTTATCTTGTACTTAGTATATTGTTAAAATGTATTTCTTCTTTAGGAAAAAAAATCTTAGTGCGTAAGCAAGCATCCTCCCAGCCAGCAGATTGCACACCTTGCCAAACACCTTGTTTCTTAAAGAACAATTTGCTTACCAAGAATGGACTCTTACATGTCTATAAATTCTAAATTTTGGCGCCACAACCTTTGTCTGAATTCATATACTATTACTCTTTCAAAGGCCTGAAATAATCTATTTTACCTTAAACTCCTACTTACTGCAAATGTCATTCTCTACTATCTTTATGAGACAGTGCAGAGACTCTATTTAGCAACTTAATGTAATAGGACCAGTAAAAGTGTATATACTTAAAATTCTATAGATCTTCTGATGGTGTTATTTGTTATCATTTATTTTAGAGCATGTACATTCCCACCAATTTTGTGCACTGTAAATGTGTAAAAAAGAGCTTATTACAGCCCGGCTCATTGGACCTACCCTGCAGCAGTCTTTTTTCAAGTCCAGCCCAGGTATGCTGATCCAGAGACTCACAGACATGGGGCAGACCTGCTACCGGCGCTCCCAGTGCCCAGCCACTCACGAGGCACCTGGGAGGGAAGACGGGTTCGAGCCCTGGCCCACCACCCCAGCAGAGCCTTGCAACAAGCCAGATGACCCCTCACTCCCTGAGGGCCGCCATTTTCCACATCCGGACTTCCCTCTCGTCAGAACTCCACCCAGCAGAACAGCCTATTGCAGCCTGGCTCATGCAGTTCATCAATAAATGCTGGATTTAGAGAATGCCACCCGTACGGCAAGACTGGCAAGCTGTCCGTGTCGTATTTGATATGCCAAATACCAGTAACAATTATAGACCTCATTCCCATGACCTGATGGAATGGTTTGAGGCTCTTTATCTTCCTGGAGCAAGCAGATGGTCTTGGGCTCTACTATCAGGAGATAGGACATATGGAGATGTTATTGGTGCTCACTCGAGGCAAATTGATGATGAATGGGAAGACAGTGATAGTGATAGAGTGATACTGCTAAGTGAATAAATGGAGTTTCAGAGAAGCACGTGATATGCCACAGAAATATATGTCAGGCTCTAATCCATGATTGAACTCAAAATCACCTATTGTACTCTGTCTTTGAAATTCACTACTATTATTTTTTTCTGTGTTGATCAAGTTATTTAAAAGCTACCCTCTAGTATGACATAAATTATTCAAGCTTTTCTCTCATGTTCACCATTCTCTGAGTGTCTCCCTGGCATTGTCAACTGCTTTCAGAACTTTTCCACTTGAATGAATTTTCATCATCTGACTCCATTTAACTGACACCATTTAGACTAAACTCATTGATACCAAAAATGTAATTTTCTGGACTTCATTATTATACATGAATTTGATATGATAGTGCCTCAAAATATCTAAAAGTGTACATTTTTCCTATTAACATCATAAATTTCCCAAAGGAAAGGATCTTATATGATACATTTCAATATCATCCTTCTCTTTTCAAAGCACAGTAGGGAGTTTGAGACATTCAGTAAAGGGAGAAATAAGGGAGGGTATCTAAATTAAACAGTGTAAAATGATTAGGCATAAATCATCTTAATTACTACATTAAATTGGGTTCAATGTGACATTTAAAATTACAATTCAGTTTGATCAATGGTCATCATTTAGCATCGCCAGGGTTACTCAGGAAAAACCCAGGGGTACTTGCAAAGGATAAGTACTCTACCCTGACCCCTGTTCAAGCTGATCATGAGCCTCCAGCATTGCCTGTTTTATATAATATGTTTATGTGTATAAATTATTGTGTACAGAATGATGTGCTCAACTCAAAAACCATGCTTTATAATTAAAAGTTTAAGAAAAGCGCTAAGTTAAAATGTATTGCAGTCTCAAATTACCACACACTTAAAAATCTATTTCGTTTATCTGTTTTGTTATGATTAATGTAAAAGAACAACTGAAATTATGGCCATAGTTCTGTAAAAGTGAATTAGTGATGGCAAAAAATTATTTATAAAAAGAATATATAAAGCCATGAATGATATGATTTTCCAGGACTGGGGTTATGGAGACGGGTGCACACCAAGCTGTACTCAGAGTTTACTCCTGACCCTGCACTTCAGGAAGACTTCTGAGTGTTCTGTAGCTCTGGGAACCTTTTAGGCTGCGAAGGATTGAATGAACCTAGACTAACCGTATGTAAAACATGCACTTCACCTAAACAAACTATCACTTTGAACACAAGTAAAATAATTTTGAATGCCAAAATACTTTATCTACTTTCTGTGTGTGTGCATGTGTGTGTGTGTGTGTGTGTGTGTCCTTTGGTTCTTGTACTTGTTCTTGTCCCTGGTGTTTTGATATGATTGTGATATGCAGGACTTATTCCTGGATATAAACTCAGGAATCATTCCTGTCAGATCATATGTGTGCCAAGCATTAAACTGGGGTCACTCAAATGCTAGGCAATCACCTTACCCACTGTTCTATGTATCCAGTCACACAGAAGAACTATTTTTTGCATTATTTTACCATAACAAATAATTACTGGCAACTGCCTTACCAGTTAAACTCTTTATAAATATAAATCCTAGTGACTATCTATAGTATTTGTCACATGAAATGATGTCTTCTATTTGTCAAAAATTAACTTTAATTTGTTTTTCCCATGCAAAATAGTTGCATAAAATCATTCTTATTCCCTGGCCCAATTTCAAGGAGCTTTGACCACTTACTCATAAAATGGCTGCTGACATTTCCATTGCAGTGAATGGCTAGGATAAAATAATGATGGCAATCATGTCTGATCAGATATGAGTATTGAACTCATGGACTTGCAGTAGCCCTGAGAAATTCCTACAAATGAATTATTTGACTAGTTTTTAAAAATAAACCATGTATCACAGCTCAAGTGTTGCATAACCCACCTTGATACTCGTAGGAACATATACGCAAAGGCTCGTTTCAACATGTCATTTAAAATACTTATATAAATATGGGCCAGAGCAATAGCACAGTAGGTATGCATATGCTTTATATGAGGCCAATCTGGGTTCTAGTTGCAACATTCCATATGGTCTCCAAGCTTGCCAGGCAATTCCTGAGTGTACCTGCAAGAGAAAGCCCTGCATACCAGCTGGTGTGGCCAATAAACAAAAACAAACAAATAAAAACCTTACAGAATATAAATATTTATAAATAAGATAATTACCCAAATGGTTCAAAGTACAGTTTTAAGGGATAATTGCATAGTGAATGTTAAAAAAACAATTTTCAAAGCTTCTGTAAATTTCACAAGTGCGTGCCTGAGTCATGAGTCATTACAATCGTTTTTTTTCTTGAGTAGCATATAGGAAAGAGACAACCAGTTGTCAATCCGGAAAAATCTAAACTTCTTGGAGGAGATAGACAACAAGCATCATCAATACTCTGGTCTAAACTTGGCTTTGGGGTGACATCCGCTCATTTTCGGTTTATCACACATCACACAGACCAGAGATTTTGGGCGTAATGCTGAAAATATTACTAAAATTAATTTCAATGAACTTCTAATATGGCTTTTAACTAATTCTTCAAGGAAGAGAGCATGTGATGAAGTGAAATATAAAATGCAGCAATTGCAAGCTTAATTTGAATTGTAAAAAAAACTGAAAAGAGCAGCATACTCACAGACTCTTAGACTCACAAAAACACAGAGCCTTGGTTACTAGGGTCGGGATGGAAAACATGGGAAAGGTAAATATGGGAAAGGAGTAAAATGCTTGGAAAGACAAAGGTACAATGGCAGTGGCTGGTCATCTCACATATAATTTGAAAAGGCTTTGAATCAAAAGCCTTAAAACATATCCAGTTATGTAAACGGTTATCTTAATTTTTAAAAAATGAAAGTAAATAGGGGCTAGTGGGTAGGGTTCTTGCCTTGCACAAACCAGAAATAATTGCTGAGCACAGCCAGCTTTGACCCTTTCCACCATGCCTCAGTCCCATCCCCAATAAAACAATCTGAGGGAAAAAACATTCTCATACTTTAAAATCACATTAAATATGATATTAAGCATACTAAACCTAACTGCGGTGTAATTGAATGCTCTAATATAAGATATTTGACCAAACTGGATCTCTAGTTCAGCAAATAACTTGTCATAGTTTCTATTAAAATAAAATAAAGGGAATAGGGAGTGATGGTAGAGCAGGTATGACCTTGCCTTGCCTTTATTTGCCTTATTTAGCTTGCATAAAGTTGGTCATATTTAAGGTGTGGACCAATTCATAGATTTATATTCGGAGGAAGTAGACTTTCCAGATTAAAAAAAATATAAGTGTCATAATGTGTGTGTGTGTGTGTGTGTGTGTGTGTGTGTTTGCTGACTGGGTGGGCCCAGTTCATTGGCTCACTTCCCTGCCAATCCCTGCTCCAGGCACTCAATATATGTTAGTTAGATACATCTTTTCTGTTCTAGAGCTCCCATAGTAGTATTATGTGAAATGAAGTGAACATAAGCTAAGTCTCTAGCACATATGCTGGTTATTGCTTTTTGGGGACAGAAGTAAAATAACTAGGAGGAAAGGTTTTATTGGAATAAGGGTAGAAGTGTTTTAACTAATTTATATGGGTGCAGAAAAAGCCTTTTTTAAGGTGAAATTGAGCCTGGAAGAGTTTTCAATGTAGTGTGTGCTCAAGTGCACTCAAGGCAAAGTGGAAAGTGAGCACAAATATGAGGAAATCGGAACAAATTTGACATCTGCTATCAGAGCTCTGCAGCAGGAATGCAGATGGAACTAAAACACTCCATGTTTAAATACGTATGATATATAAATCAGAGCAAGACACTCCTAAATAAAACAGAAGCCCACTTCCTACATTGAAAAACTTATATACAATGAAGAATCTATATGAATGTAGGATACTTGGACTATTGTAGCATTTTCACAAAATTATCATTACAAAATTATTGTTAATGACTCACAAAGAAACTTCTAAAGACACCAACTAGGATCTATGGCAAAAAGTCTAAATGAAATGGTTGTTAATGGTCAAGGTTATTTTAATTTTATTTATTTTCCATTAACTTACTAGAAGATACAGTTACCAGATTGCTCATGATTGGGTTTTAGTCATGCAATGTTCATCTGTCCCTTCACAGTGTGGTGTGATAAAATTGTAGATACCCTTTCAATGTAGATAATATGGAATTGATTAAAGAGCAAAGTGTGAGCGAGAATTAGTCTGGCGGATGGTGGGGAAACACTTGCCTTGCATACTGTCAACCTGAGTTCAATCCCTAGCACCCTGTATAGTCCCCAAACCCACGAAGTGTGACCTTGAGTTCCAAACAAGGAGTAAACCCTTAACACTGTTGGGTACGGTTATACATTTAAAATTGATAAATAAATAGAGATATATGTGACAGGAAATAAAGACAGGCCATGGATCGATGCACTGTGAGTGCCATAAGGAATTGTAAAATAAAGATGCCACCTTTAAATCATTTCAATTTTATGGTATTGTAATTTGCTTTACAAATTTATAAACATTTGGCGCTTCTATATTTAGAGACACAGTTTTAACCAAATCTCCTTTAAACGGATTGTACACATTCACATCTGATCTAATAAGAATTAGAAGGTTGTTATTTTTTTTCAAGGCGCAATGCCTTTAAGATATACAAGTGATTATTTCAAGTCAATTTCCAGCTATATCACTCTGCTCATCGGGGTATAAAGCAGTTAAGAGTGCTCAGTGATGGGATTGAAGTTAAATCCAATGCCTCTTTCTGTGAACTGTAGGATAAATTAAGTGATCTGGATTTCTTAGGGAAGGTGGGGAGCTTGGGCCAAACACACCCAGATTTGCTCAGGATCTTTTCCTAACTGTATGCTGAATGAGTACTCCCGGCAGTGCTCTGGGGACCATATATGGTGCCAAGATTTGAACCAAGAATCTGAAGCCAACACTGCCACGTCAGACAATGTGCTGTGTTTTTAACTTTGTGCTGTCTCCTGGAATTCTGATTAAGAATGCCTCACATGGAACTTCTCTTCAGATTGCACAATCCTTTCACAAAAACGAAAAAAAAAAAGTCAATTTTCTGTGAAGCTGAAGGTGGATCTTTAGGAAGTTTCTTAAGAGGAGGTAAAACATGATCAAGAGCATGGAAAAAAGAATGGACTGAGAAAGTGTAGAAATCTCATATTTCCTACCAAGCAGTTATTGACAAATGCACTCTCCCTGAGGATGCAGTTTCTGTATTAACTGCCTTTGTATTCAAAGAATATGTTAAACTATATAGTATCCAATTTATGTTAGATTTAAATTGAATTCTACATATTGCCTTACAATGAACGCAGCGTCATAATGTCTTATCGCTGACCTGGTGCGTGACAGCTCAAGCTTCTCAATGATTCTATCACAGGAATAAATACTCTTATATTTCATTGTTTGATTCCCCTTCAGCACTAATGCTCCAACTTAGATTTGAGCATAGCTATTTGATTAAACCACACTTTCCTGCACCTGATATTTTGTTATTTTTGCTGCCCTTCATTCTCAAGGTGGGGTTTGCAAAGAGAGTGAAAGAGTATTCTGTATTCAAGTCATCTCCATGGCTGTGATCTTGGGTGATTTGTAGGAATGTAGGCTCAGAAATTTGTCTGGAACTCCCTTTCAGAGGCCTCTTCTGTGGCTACACCTTTGCTCTCAATTCCTTCAGTTCTTTACATAACTTTTTCTCTTCCCTTTTGAAAATTGTGTATTCTAGTCTCTCCATCACTTGAAATTGAAATGTCCTTTTCTGTAGATGATTCCTTTGAGAGAGAGCAAAATAAATTAAAAGAATCTCCTACCTTTTAAATCTTCTTTTCCTTAGTCCTCCGTAATATCTTCTCTAGGACTCATTTTGTGGTGCAAATGAACAGAGCCCAATCAGCTATGAATCCTTAGTCCCCTTTATGGAGCCATTGCACCATTGATTAATCATCTCCTAGAGAGTTCCTGGGACTCCTTTTTCTTTTTTTTATATTTTGCTATGCTTTGATTTAATCTGGCTGTGCTCAGGGACAACTTCTGTCTCTCTGCTCAGGAATCAGTCCTAGCTGTGCTCCAAAACTGTATGGAATCTTGAGGATGAAGCCATGGTGGACAGCCTGTAAGGCAAGAGTCTTGTCCCTCTGTTACATCCAGAGTTCCACTTCCTGGACCCTACAGTACCTCGTGGGTTAGTTCTTCACAAAAAATGTATGAACTGCTTGACCAGAACCAGAATTAGTCTAATTTGGAAGATGATTTAAAGAATAAAAATACTAATCCTTCTGGTGACTTCAAGGTTATAAGGCTACCTACTTTGAAAAAATACTCAACACATAATATGACAATAAGTATAGCATGGTTTGGATCAGGTGAAAGCTGGTGATAAGAGGAGGACAGCACTGTGTGTGGACTATCAAGGATTTGTTGGTTGCATTAAGATATTGACTTCACTCCCACTGAAATGAGGAATAGAGTTGCATCACTCTTTTCACTTGGTTAATGCAAGTTTTGTAAGAGTAGAAACGGGGTAACTTTTGAGGAAACTATCACAGTAATCTTAACAACAGATGACAATAGGCCAGATATTATAACAGTGGCCATAAGTAGAGGTCATTTTCTCTGCATTTGAAAGGTAATTACCACAGAATTTACTCATGCAGGGATTATATATTATGTGTAATTTTAAAGGTCATTATATTAGTCTGGACAAATACAAGCTTTATATTCTGTGACCTGAAAATATAGACGTGTCCCAGTTAGGCAAGTTGAGAGGAAAGAATTCAGAATTTAAAAGTGTGAAAGGATGATAAAAGTTAAAAAATTATTAAAGTATAAAATTTTTAAAAAGGTATTAAAACAAAAATATTTATCTGTTTATTTGAAAACATTTTGCTTATTCAAAATAAATTTCTGATTGAAATAAAATCAAGTACCCTCAAAAATACTAACAATTCTATTTCATTGGTAGAACCAAAAATTATACCAGTTCTGCCAAGTGGAATTTATTCTAGAAATGAAAATATGGTTCAGTATACAAAAAAATAATAGGTGTGATATACCATATCAGCTGAAGGAAAAAAAATTCTCCAATATCAAGACACCTAGTAAATCATTTTTAAAAAGCACAAAAA
>JAJIBD010023581.1:0-29647 GCA_021461705.1 Cryptotis parvus | reverse complement strand
CCAGCATTTGTGCCGCTTGGCTAATGTTTGGTGTTATTAGAACGATGTTATCAGTGAAGCGGAGGTGGTGTAGTTGCTGACCATCTATCTTCACTCCCATTCCTTCCCATTCTAATTGTTGCATGATGTTCTCGAGGGTGGCGCTGAAAAGTTTTGGTGAAATGGATCACCCTGTCGAACCCCTCTTTCCACATTAATGATCACTTCTTTGTAGAATGGTGAGATCCTGGTGGTGAATCCATAATATAGCTCACGAAGGATCTTGATGTATTGGGTTTGAACACCCTGTTTGGCTAGGGCTTCGATGACTGTTTCAGTCTCCACAGAATCAAAGGCTTTCTGTAAATCAATGAACGTGAGACAGAGCGGCATCTTGTACTCCCTACAAACCTCAATAAGCTTGGTTACTGTGTGGATATGGTCGATTGTGCTGAATCCTTTCTGGAAGCCTGCTTGCTCGCATGGTTGTCCTTCATCTAGTGTTTTGCTAATCCTGTTCAGGATGACTCGTGTAAACACCTTGTAGATGATGGACAATAGGCAGATGGGGCTATAGTTGCCAATGTCGTGAATGTCTCCTTTCTTGAACAGTAGAACTGTCCTGCTGGTTTTCCATTGGGAGGGCACCTTGCATTCCAACAGGTAGTGTGTGAAGAGTCGAGCTAGTGTATTGATGAGTACCGACGGCAGATTCTTCAGGTGCTCAGGTCTGACTTTTTTCTGGACCTGGTGCTGTTCCCTCTTTACTGACGAGATGGCATGTCGGATTTCAGAAGGGAGAACATTGGGAATGACATATCCATCCTGTGGAATTTGGTATGTGGGCAGGTGGATGTGGCTATCAAAGAGATTTGAGTAGAAGTCCTGGATAATCTTCTCCATTGCCTTTCTGGAAGATGTGATAGATCCATCAGGGCGTCAGAGGGCAGTCATCTTGGTCTTATAGTTGGCGAAGGACAGGCAGGCAGTGCGAATGCTTTTCATGGATTCTGCTTCATCTTCCAGTATTTCTGCTCTTCTGTCTTTGAGGTCTTCTTTTATCGCTTCTCTGCACCGCTTTAGCAAGCTTGGACGTTAGCATTTGGTCTCCTGAGGCTCGCGCCTTGCCACGTTGGCGAATGAGCTCAAGAGTTTCTGAAGACAAGCGTCCTTTTTGTGTCTTTCTCTCTCTCAGCATTCTTCGCACAATTATGAAGGTGCTGAACCAGTTGGTTGTATTCTTCATCGATGTCGTCAATGATGGTATCTTCCCATATTGCTGCAATGGTGCCAAAGAGTTCCCAGTTGGTGGTCGTTCTGGGAGTTCTCTTCTTAAACTTTGCAGCCTTTTCTCCCGTTGCTGGGAAGTAGAATTTTGCACGAAGGAGACGGTGGTCCGATCCTGTTTGGAATTTGGGGACGACAGCAACATAGGTCAGACAAAACCATCGATTGAAGATGATGTGGTCAATTTCATTGTGGAACTGACCACCAGGGATTCCCCATGTCCAACGTTCGCTTCAGCCTTCTGGAACTGTGAGTTCCCATGAATGGTCTTGGTGAACATGATGAACTCAGATAGTCTCTCACCCTGTTCATTCCATTCTAGGCCATGGGTCCCGATGTGGAGTTCTTCAGCCAATCTTCTTGGTCCTATCTTGGCATTAAAATCACCGACTATGATCTTGTAGAAGGTGTGATCTTTTTTATAGAACTCCTCCAATTCCATGTAGAATTTCTCAATTTCATCCTCTTTGTATGTGGATATTGGTGCATAGACAATGAAGATAGAAATTGCTGGCAGTGGGCCACATGCCTTCAAGTGCAATCATCCTATTCCGTTGTTAGGCATTCAAATGAATCAATGTTGACGGCCATATTCATGTTGACAAGGACACCAACGCCACCGATGCCTCTTTTTGTCGCATGTTCCAAGGAACAATTCTTCTCCGGTGTCAAATACAGTATGATGCGACTGACGCCTCCCTCGTCTCAGTCAGACCAATGATGTCATACTTGATCTTTTGCACTTGCACCATCAGATCCTCAATATATGCTTCCGATGCCAGCGTACGTGCATTGGAAGTACAGATAGTCTGATTCTGTACTTTTTCAATAAGTTTATACTATTATAGCACTACCTACTCTTTATAATTTCACTTAATTATTGCATGAATAGATCCAAGGAGGTCCAAAATGTTTACATGTTGGACAGGATTTCCAGTGATGTGAACCTAGAAACTGAGTTTTGAGTCACCTTAAGCAGTCAAAAGATACCAAACACACCAGGTTGTTTCTGGTTCTTCTAGTCTAGCAAGAAGGTAGCTATGAAGCTAGTCTCCAGAAACAGTGGAAAGAAACTAGAAATTTAGAAACTCCAAGTTAAAAGCTTCTCAGGTTCTTGGGGTTCTGTTCCCCCAAATCCAAGTACTAGCATGGCAGCATCTTCTGGTACCTTTGATCAAAAGTGCATGTGCTTACCACTCCTAGGAATATACCCTGGGAAGACAAAAAACACACAGCGGAAACACAATCCACACTTTTATTTTCATAGCAGCACTATTCACAGTAGCCAGAACCTGGAAACAACCAGTATGCCAGAGAACTGATGACTGGATAAAGAAACTGTGGTACACCTACAAAATGGAATACGATGCAGCTGTTAGGAAAAATGATGTTACTCTATTTTTGTCTATGTTGCCCTCTACATTTGGAAGACACTAGCCAATTTTATTCTATTCTTTCCTGGGTGCATTTCTGCTTGTCCCATAATCTGTTCTATTCTTTCCTGGGGACATGATTGCCCCAATTATATTATTAAAGACCTAAACTTATTTGCCCAGGGCATTAGCCTAATTTGGTTATTGATACCTGGGCAATTTCCCACACATCTGGTTGGGGAAGCTGAGAAAGAGAGAGAGAGAGAGAAGAGAGAGAGAGAGAGAGAGAGAGAGAGAGAGAGAGAGAGAGAGAGAGATTCTGAGGAATTTATTCACATGTAATCAAAACCCTGGAACTACCTGTATCTTAAAATCATACAGAACCTCTTTCAACTTTCCACCGATTTATGACTTCTAGTTCTTCCCATATTTGTTTCAATTGCTAGTCTGTCACTTTGGGATTGTTTTTTTAGAGCACTTCCTAGTTGCTGTGTTTTGTGATAACAGAAGTGACTCATTAATCAGATAATAACATACACACCCAGACAGAGCTCTCCCAAGTGGTTCTCAGAGCATGGAGAATCATGATGATGAATCCAACAATCTAAGTGGTCTCACCCTTGAATATCTCTTCAAATCATTTTTCTTTTCTGAACTCACTGTGGTCTACCTTGGATGGGATGTAACAGGCATAAAACCAGGCAGGGCCTAGGCAACTGATTTCTGTCCTTGTTACTTGACTCTTCCTCCGCATATTGATATGATTTTTCTCTTTATAGTAAACAGATGTGGACTATTCTATAGATTTTTTTTTACTTAGAATGTGTGCAGGTGCTTACTTTGATTCAAACCAATGGTATGCAGACAGAGGGTAATATAACTTCTAGCAAAGGTTTACTTGAATTCAGTTGTGCTCTTTTGATTTTCTTGCTTTCTGTTCCCATGCTTTCCTAATCAGGAAGGCGACCTGCTCCAGATGACAGTGTTATAAAACAGTGGGCCATGGTCACCTGGAATTCCTGCAGGATATCTATAGCACCTCACAAACAGAAGTTGAATTTTGCTTTAAACCACAAAGAGTCCTCATCATAACTAAGACTCTCCTGATAGCTGTGTAACATTGAATGCTTTGCTCATATGTCATTACATCAAAGAGTCATCTCTAATCACTTGATCTCTGTTTTCCTCTGTGTCCCTTAATCAAATCAATTTCTCCCACTAAAAGAGTATCTCATTGAAGATAGGAACTTTGATTTATTTGTAAATATACTAATCAGTCTCAGAAAAAGTCTAGAGACATATTAGACAATTAAGAGCTTTTTTGGAATAAATGAATAATTGTACCAATGGAAATATCATAGCATGGTTTAGAAAGTAATGCCCATGTTATTTCTTAAACCAGGAATAATTACTATTGTTTACAATTCTTCCAAATTCTGTCTATTTTTGTATTAACATGTGAAAATATGTTGTAAATGTTGCTTTTGTTTTACTAAAATAGAATATGTTCTTTTAAGTTTTCTATAATGTATTTGCCTATGTAATAATTGCTCATGAATGTGATAGTCAGTGTTTATAGCTTCTCATTCCTTTGCATTACTCCTTAGCAATAATTTCCTAATAATGATGAGTCACCCCAGATAGAGATGAAGCTTGGTGATAGAGCTCTTGTCTTATGTGTATGAGGCCCTGGGTTTAAGCTCCTGCATCAAAAAAATCACAAGCCAGAATGTCAATAATAATAATGTTTCACAAGATTCCTGAAATCTATTACCTATTCATTCCACCTAATTTTATTGAATGTTTGCCCTATCAGGATCCGTAGATTTGAAAGTAAGCAATAAAATCAGATTTCACTCAAAGACAACTTTCAAGATAAAAAGTAAACATGTAAGTCCTAGTCTTTGGAGGAATGTCCATATTGTTTTCCAAAAAGGCTGTACCAGCCGGCATTCCCATCAACAATGGATGAGTCTCCCCTTTTCCCTACATCCACGCCAGCACTTGTTGTTCTTGCTCTTTTGAATATGTGCCAGTCTCTGTGGTGTAAAATGATATCTTATTGTTGTTTTGATTTGCATCTCTCTGATGATTAGTGATGATGAGCATTTTTTCATGTTTTTTGGCCATTTGAACTTCTTCCTTGGTTAAGTTTCTGTGCATTTATTCTCCCGGTTTTTTGATGGGGTTGTTTGTTTTCTTCTTGTAAAGTTCTATCAGAGTCTGATATATCCTGGATATTAACCCCTTATCAGATGGGTATTGGGTGAATATTCTTTCCCATTCTGTCGACTGCCTTTGTATCTTAGTCACTGTTTCTTTTGAGGTGCAGAAGCTTTTTAGTTTCATGTAGTCCCATATGTTTATCTTTTCTTCTAGTTGCTTTGTTAGTGATGTTTCACCTCTGAAGATGCCTTTAGCTTCAATGTCGTGGAGGGTTTTTCCTATATTTTCTTCAATGTACTTTATGGATTCAAGTATGATATTGAGATCTTTGGACCCAGCCATACCACTCCTGGGAATATGCGCTGGGAAGCCAAAAATATGCAGCGGAAACATCATCCCTACTTTTATGTTCATAGCAGCATTTTTCACAATAGCCAGAATCTGGAAACAACCAGAATGCCCAAGAATCGATGACTGGATAATGAAGCTTTGGTATATCAACACAATGGAATACTATGCAGCTGTTAGGAAAAATAAAGTTATAAAATTTGGCTATAGGGCGGAGTGATAGCCCAGCGGGAGGGGCGTTTGCCTTGCACGTGGCTGGCCTGTGCCGGCCTGGGTTCGATCCCTGGCATCCCATATGGTCCACTGAGCACAGCCAGGAGTAATTCCTGAGTGCAGAGCCAGAAGAAACCCCTGAGTATCGCCAGGTGTGACCCAAAAAAAAAACAATTTGCCTATAAATGGATGGACATGGAGAAGATTAGGTTGAGTGAAATTAGCCAGAAGGAGAGAGACAGATACAGAATGACTGCATTATTTGCATGGCATAGATATATATGTGCATATTGTGATGCCAATATCCAAGGTCAAGTGAAACATGACCTTGTATCAGGAGGTCTTGTCAAGGGGTGGAAATTGTCGCAAACATGTGGGAGTCAGAGGCTGGGTATGACAGAGAATGGAACAGTGTGCTGACAATTGTCGAGGGTACTAGTGCCAACCTAGAACTGAGCATTAAATACAGGCAAAAGGATACACATAACAGCCCTTTAATGTATGTTCTGTAGTCCATAGTCTGGAGGGAGAGAGAGAGAGAAAGGGAAAGAAATGGGGAACCTGCCATGGAGGGGGCTGGGGGAGGGGGGGGAACCTGGTAGTTGGTGGTGGGAGATGGGCACTGGTGGAGGGATGGGTGCTGGAACACTGTATGACCAAAACCCAGGTATGAACTTTTTAATTGTGTATCTTTGTGATTGTGTATCTCACGGTGGTATAATAAAATACTTAACAAAAAAAGTTAACATGTATAAGAAAAACAAATAAATCACAATATTCTAGAAATACTGGTATCAAAGAACATTGCAAAAAAATGTTTTGTGGTAGAGAATCAGTACAAAGAAGTCACAGCCCAGGGACTTTCCAGCCCAACACAAGGGTGAACGAAACTACACATAGAGTAGTTCAGTGAGAGTTCAGTGAGAGGGCACCATTAAGCCAGCTTGCAGTGTCTGGGGAACAGAAAAGTCAGTGCCATGAAAGTGTGGTTTTGTAAGGAAAGACCAGAAGACTCTTAAATGTGAAACACACAGTAGGTGTTCAAAAAAGTGACAGATTCCTTATTACAGAACAATAAATATAATTCCAGAGCTAAAGCTCTAAGTAAGGAGAACAGAAAAAAATTTCCCATTTCCATATTTACTTAGGACATTCCATAAGACATGACGAACTCTAAGGCCGATCAGAACACTAAAATGTTTCAGCCCTTTTACAAGGCACCATTACGATGGTCGTAAAAAGTTTTAAGCCCTTAAAAACATTGTCTAGAGTGTGGCAATATGTCTGCGATGACTTTAAATGTTAATGAAATGTTTCATAAGTCCACTGTCTGTAAGGTTGTTGGGAGTTTAAAGAACTTCTTAAATACCATGGCATAAAAAGGAAGATTCTAACTTAAGATTAACTCACATCAAGAATATATGCCACAGAAGACCTGGTATATGACTTGAATCTAATTATTTTTTTTTTCTGAGATGGAAGCAGTATTGGGTCTCTACTGGTTTCAAGTAGTTCTTTGAAAGATCTATTCCTCTCCAAATGAAAACATATCAGAAGCAATAAAATTCTTTATAGCCTGTAGTTCCATTGTGAACTTTTATGACACATGATGGTGATGGAGACATAGGCCCAGTGGAATAACATAAGTGAAAGATCTTGATTGTTTAGTTGCTGATGACTCAGAGAGATAAACTGAGGAAGGAGGCAAGCAGTGTAAACACAATTTTATGACACATCCCTCCACTGAGTATTAGACAGGTGATGGGAAATAAGATCATCGATTTCTAATATCCATTTTTCTTATTTTTGTTGTTTTTAATGTACTTTTGAATTTTCACAAGTGACAATGTTCTAAAGTGACATAAAAGAGCAGCAAGGAAAGAAGCTACAGAAATTGGGCCCAGGCTATTAAAGGAGACTCACAGCTCTAGGGATGGCCCATGTGCTCACCTTAAATGTAGCTTTCATTTCTCTGCTCACAGTCTCATGCAGCTTTGCCTTATTTAATTAACTTCCTGTAGCACACTTTATATCTCTCACACTGAGAGATATATGTGAGTTAAATCAGAGCAGCATGATGGTATTTTTGTGAATGCTGGAAAGCAAGTTGTTCCTTTCAATTACCCAATTCCTCTCTCACTGAACCAATATCTACAACCTAGTTAAAACTTAAGGGTATCTAAATGTCAGTCCTCCCACCCCCAAAGGAGATTCTAACCCAGAACCTCAGTTTCCCCTTTCCTTTGTTTTGGTGTTGTTTCTTCCACTGAAATAATGAAAGTGACATTTGCTGTCCTTGGCCCTTTAATGGTGGTAATAATCACAAGGCAGAATGGACTGTGATGCTAAGACCAAGAAAAAGCCTTTTCAATCATGGTCCCTGCATTTCAATCCAAGCCCCCACTGTAGAACACTGAACAACAAGGTGTAAATCAGTTTAAGAACATAGTTCTGCATTCAAGGCATTGTGCTTTACAGCTCCCAAATGACCTCCATCTATCTTCCTTAGCTGTAGAGGTGTATAATTGCACTAAAGAGTGCCTTGAGTAATGAGGTTGCGAGTGGCAGCTCCATTGCTGTGGCTTAATAGTGTAACTGTCGCATGCTTTTTTATCCTCTAAAATGTAACAAAATAGTCCAGTAAACCCAATTCTTCAGGGTGACACTTGCTGAGAGTCTATATTTTAAAATAGAAATAGAGTTTTATAAGCAAAAAATCTATAAATCTTTCTTCTTAAGAGTGTTCCCAAAATACAATTATACAAGCCATTCTCAGCTGGAGTAGAAACTAATATGAATATATGCAATAACTTCACTTCATTGTAGGAAATCAAATTTAAAGCCTTTATTTTCCTTCTGCCAAGAGAAGCTGCTTGTTTAGTGGTCAAAGGGGCTATAAAGTCATTGCATTCTCATGCTTGATACTGCTGGGATCAGTAGCCAGAACAGGCATATTATTTCAAGGTGATGTTTTTTTTCTTAAACTTAATTTTATTTGGTTTGGTCAGTGAAACTAGAAAAATAATTCCATTTAGAGAATTCTTGAAATCAAGAACTGTCCAATTGTTTAAAAAATAGAGTTCACAGGCTTTTTATCAGGTCATAAACAAATACAAATTGCTATGAAAGGTAATTAGGGAGCTGGAGCAATAGTGCAGTGGGAAGACGTTTGCTTTGAAGGCAGCTGACCCTGGTTTGATCTCTGGAGATGCGCTTATGGTGCCCTGACCACTTCCAGGAGTAATTCCTGAGTACAGAGACAATAGGAACCCTTGAGCATAGCTGGGTGTGGCCCAAAAAAAAGAAAAAGAAAAGTAAGAAAGAATGAAAGTAAGAAAAAGAATGAAAGGAAGGAAGGAAGGAAAAAGAAGGAAGAGGAAGGGAGGGAGGGAGGAAGGAAGGAAGGAAGGAAGGAAGGAAGGAAAAGAAAAGAGAGGGAGGGAGGAAAGAAGGAAGGGAAGAAAGAAAGAGAGAAAGAAAGAGAGAGAGGGAGGGGAGGAAAGAAGGAAGGGAAGAAAGAAAGAGAGAGAGAGAAAGAAAGAAAGAAAGAAAGCAAGCAAGAAAGAAAGGAAAGAAGGAAGGAAAGAAGGAAGGAAGGAAGGAAGGAAGGGAAGGAAGGAAGGAAGGAAGAGAAAGAAAGAAAAAAGAAAGAAAGAAAGAAAGAAAGAAAGAAAGAAAGAAAGAAAAAGAAAGAAAGAAAGAAAGAAAGAAAGAAAGAAAGAAAGAAAAGAAAGGAAAAGAAAGATAATTGAGAAAAGACACTGGTCAAATGTTGCAGGACTCCTCTAAGAGCCTCTGCATCTGCTCTGAATTGCCTCCTGCAAATCACTTTGTAGATAAGGGGTAGTCTAAATGTGGCAGTTTATCTGACCATGTATTCTGTACTAGCTGGTATAAATATTCTCTCATGCTACCACAATCATCGAGGGACTAGCTAGATCTTACCAGCATATTTGCCTGGCCATGTTGGATCTCTCAGTAATTAGACCAGAGAGAAATGCTGTTTGCCTCCAAGCAAGCAAGCATGGCTCCCTGATAACTCAAAGGCAACTAAAATACAAAACTACAGTGAAGTAGACGAGACTTGTGAAGGCTTGGAGAAATATTTAACTGGTACTAGTATTAGACTTTGGTACAGAGACAAGCCATCTCGGAAACCCCCTTCTCTACCCTATAAAGGCTTTTCCAGGCAGATCTTGGCTCAAGCCATTAGCATATAAAAGGGCCTAGGTGAGATGCTGGGAGAAATTACCTGAGGGTATTTGATCCTCCCCTGCCCATAATAGTGGGAGGGAGGTCTGAGTTGCAGGGGTATAAAACTAGCATGCTTCCTCTCTCGTGCTCCCTCTTTTTGTGGGGGCTCTCTCTTTGTGAGCTTACACCCTTCTTGGGAGTCTTGTCTTTGTCTCCTCTTTACAGGGCCTTTACACATGGTGGCCACCATTTTGGCCTACACGTGTCTGGGGTTCTAACCAGGAATCCTAAGCACAGGGTTTTTCCTATTGTGGATTTGTATGCCTGAACCTGTGATAAGTAAAGCCTTTTAAAACTACATCGGATTCCTGAGTCTTCATCCATTCCCCGCCGGCTTTGGAGGTAGAAGGGAACTCGCTTCAAGGCACTGTTGGGGACCCCGGCAGCATCCTCTACAGTCAAAGACATAAGCTACCTCTGTATGGATTCTCTCTGAATACATAGCATTGCCAGAAATTTAAGAATGAATGCATTGAACTGGAGAGACAGTACAGTGTTAAGGTGTATAACTTTCATATAGCTGACCCTACTTCAATACTTATCTCTGCATGCTACCCTGAGCATTACCAGGTGTATCCCAGGAGAGCATTAAGCTCTGAAGAGGTGGCTTAGATAACAGTTCCTCTTTGGTACCACATGTACCAAGAAGGAACACATCCTTAAGCCATCACATTGGACTATCAACCAAGTTGCCAAAGAATCTCCATGTGCCTCCTAAGCACTACTTAGAAGCCTTCATACCCTTTCAAAAAGAATGAGATTTTAAGTCATTTCATGAGCCATTGAGATTATATTTATGTTTCAGATTTCCTAATCTTGCTATTCTCCCTGCAAATTAGACCTTAAAAAATAAAAAAAAAATCTCTACCTGCTAATTGTGCCTGGAATTCTTTGACTGGCGTTCAGTTCGATTGTACAAAATATTTCTAGCTAACTGCAACTTTCTCCTGAAAAGGAATTGCATTATTAACTATTAGTAGTGACAACAACTGAAAAATAATTGATAGCTTACAACTGAAAGAAGGGTTTTCAGCTCTTTGTATTATTCAACTCCTTCATTCCTTAAAATAAAAAAAAACCTATTAATTGTCGCAATTTACAGAGGAAAAAACCTAAAACAATAAAAGAGAAGTTAATTTTCCCAAGTCTTAGTTAACATAAACGAGTGAAAAATTACTCTGAATTCAGTTCGTTTTCTCAACCATTCTTTGAGTGTTGAGAATTTTTATTGGCAGATTTCATTTTAAATATGGTTTAATTTTTGTTTTAACAATACAGTGCACAATTTTAAGTGCCACGTTGCTACACCAGGCCTTCTATAGCATGCTTAGTTCATTCCACTTTTCATGATGCCTCTGAAACCATCTAGATTTGATAATATTTCCCCATAGCTCTCAAGGTTCCTCTTTGTGGAACTAGGTAACACTAGGAGGAAGCCAACCTGGCTGTGAGATGGGACACTTTTGAATTAGCTCTGCAAAGATTAAAGGAGAGGTTCATGCTAGCCCATTTGAAGGCAGGCTTGTAAAATCCTTTCAGTAAACACGTGGACATGACCCTGGAGCAGAATAGAATGCACAAAGAGCCTTGTGGGGACGAAGTTCTCTATACAGCATGGGAAATATAACCTGAAATTATATGATATATCTATCATGAATAATGCCCCTTCTTTTGGCATTTTGTAAAGAGCTGAACTGAGCCAAAGGCCTCAGACATTAGCATCACTTAAGACGTGGGCAAGAGATGTGATTTACTTGTAGATTTGCATGAGAGTGCTGGTTTTTACTTTTGTAAAGGCCAACTGCAGGAGAGGAAAACTGCTTGCTGCTTTTAGCCACTTTTTGTCTTTGGCTCCTGCTCTTGGTGGGTTTTAGGAGAGAGAAAGGTGCTGTTTTGGGGAAGAAGCTCACTTGGTAGGAGACATCTTAGTGAGTGGACATAGTCAGAGGTTTCACTAGGACCTCTAGGTCTTGGAGAGTCTTTTGCCCTGGATTGTGGGAGCAGAATGTGTTTTAATTGTTGGTGAAAGCGTTAAAAGCCTTTTGGATTATTTGGATTCTCGTGGATTTTGTTTATCGGTCATTGGTTCCTGAGGTGACCAAGGAACTTGAACCTGATATTGTCGAGGTCCCTGGTCCCCATGTGGCTCCTGGACAACAGATGAGAGCTGAAAAGGTCAGAAGAGAGGAACTTTGCACTATGTGAATACTATTTTTAGATACCACAGCCCCATCTAGGACCCGGAGTCAAACTGATCTGTTGTTATGCTCTGGAGAGGGGGAATATTATTAAGTTCTTAAAATAAATCCCACAACATTTATGCCTGAAGTGTGCTATATATGGTATTAGAGTCAGCCATATTTTGATAATTTTATTTTACATTTACACTTTGCAATGATGGTTCAAAGACAAATGGTGGATAAAAAGTATGGCAATGAATGGAGATAATAGCACTGAGCACTGATGGGCATTTGAGTCAAAATATGACAGAGTAAAGAATGACTTAGCGAGACAGTAACATTATTATTAATTTAACAAACATTAACCCTAAATGTATGTACCTTTTTATATTGTTGTTATAAAATAATAAGATATAGAGGGGCCGGAGCGATAGCCCAGCGGTAGGGCATTTGCCTTGCATGTGGCCGGCCTGTGCCGACCGGGTTCAATCCCCAGCATCCCATATGGTCCGCTGAGCACCGCCAGGAGTAATTCCTGAGTGCAGAGCCAGGAGAAATCCCTGAGCATCGCCAGGTGTGACCCAAAAAGCAAAAAAAAAAAAAACCAAAATAATAAGATATAGAATGATTGCATTCATTTCCGGGATATAAAACAAATAGTATGAGATCAATATCCAAGGTCAGACAATATATAGACAAGGAGGACTTGTCAATGGATGGAATCTACCACAAGTGTGTGGAGGTCAGAGGTTGAGCAGTGTGCTAACAATTGTTTGAAAAGGTAATGCCAGACAGAGCACCAAACATAGGCAAAGTGATTTACATGATAACCCCCAATGCAAGCCACAATGTGTAAGAGAAGGGAGAAAGAGACAGAGGGGAGAGAGAGGAGAGAGAGGAAAGAGAGAGATAAAGAGAGAGAGGAGGAGGAGGAGGAGGAGGAGGTCAAGGATAAGGAGGAGGAGGAAAATAGAAGGAGGAGGAAAAGGAGAAGGAAGAGAAGAAGGAGGAGGAGGAGAAGGAGGGAGGAGGAGGGAAGGAGGAGGAGAAGGAAGGAGGAGGAGGAGGAGGAAGAAAGAAAAAATGCCTGCTTTAGAGGCAGGCTGTGGGAGGAGGGGGAGAATTTGGGGATATTGGAAGGGTGATGGAGAGTTGGGTGCTGGAACACTGTGGCTGAGACCCAATCATGAACAGCTTTGTATTTGTATATCTCACAGTGGTGCAACAAAATTGTAATTAAAAATAAATAATAAGTTTGCATAAAATTGAATACCTGAAATTTAATAGGGGCCTCAGGGAAAAGCACAATTGTGATTATTTAATTGACAAGCTGAACTTAATACTATTATTTTTTTATGAAGTCCTGCTTTTATTTAAAAGAATATTGGAAAGATCAACTTGGGTTGGTAGAAATATTAGTTGAAACAATCATATTACTATAAAAAAAGCAAGAGGCAAGTTTTGGTGACGGTGTTAAATCTGAAATTCCATGAAAAAAAGTGGGAATGTTGAAATGCATGCAGGGCTGTCATGAGTTGCTTGCTTTACTAAAACTTGGAAAGTCTTTCTGATAAATTCCATGATAGTACTAACAAAAATATGACCTTTTTAATGTTGGATAGCAAACATCTCCAAAAAGAAAATATGCTTAAATTAGTGTACCTAGTTTTCTTTTCTATATGATTAATGTCTCATATATGATGTTACATAATGATTTATGGGTAAAATACTCATTGGAAATATAGACCAATGGATTTTAGTGTCAACAAAGTATAAAAGCACATTGAAACTATTTCATATTTCTCACTTCATCTAACCTTTAAGAAACTACCACCTATTGGTACTGATTAATGTATATTGAAAAAAGGAAACGTGCAATTATCTGAAAAACCTATTTAAATGCTTTTCCTCTTTTCAACTATGTAGCAGCCTGAGACAGATTTTTTACTTTGATGAAAACAACATATTGCATATATCACAAAAACAGATTCAAGAAGCTAGTTTCCTTTCATAGAGCCAAACATTTAAGAGATTTTTAAAAATGTAAAATAAAATTATTTTTCTCAGTTTTTCAGGGAAGTATAGACTTTATAATTGTACCCTTGCATAACATAAAATTGGTTAATTTTTATTGTCACCCTCTGAATTATTTAACTTAACAAGATATCTTCTTTTTATTGTTGTTTGTTATTGTTTGGGGGCGAGGGTATGAGAGCTGACATACTCAGTTCAGGGAGGCCAGAAGTAAAGGAGAGCTTTACTTATTATAGTCTCTCTCTGGCCAGGAGAAAAAATATCAGAATTGTTCATTCATATGTGGTAGAAAGAGAAACAAAACAAGGAAATAGACATTATTAAATTCTAACAAATTCCAGTCAATAAAGAAGTTAACTAGAAGTCACCTAAATTAATGGAGGATCTTGGGAAATAAAGTCATGGGGAGGTGAGGTCAGGGTGATCGGTGTACATCAACACCATAAATGTTAATACTTGCAAATGTATGATCTAAACTTTACCAAGTGCTCATTTATGAAATGGGTAAATTATTATTTTAAATACTCATAATAAATATTTTAATTTTATTATAATTTTGATCACAATAAATATTAGTAGATATAATTTACATAAAATTTCTTCAAAGCCTGCAATATTTTTAAGAATATAAAGAAGTTTAGAGACCTAAAAGTTTAAGCACCACTAGAGTTTCCTTTAGGATGGGTTTGGCTTCTGGCAATAGTACATATAATTTAGAGTAGTTTTATAGGCAGAATATGTTATTTGCTGTGAAAAGTTCTAGCCAGTTCTGAGGCAGAGTGAATCATTGTCTATGTTAGACCATTTTGATACTAATCACAAGTTTTAGGAGTTTCCATAACCATACTCAAGTTTAGTACTTCACCAGAAGAACTTAGGGAAATCACTAGAAGTTTAATTCCACTTATCATAGAAAACATAAAGTTAAAGTCAGTCAAGAACAGAGTCCAGGATGTCCTCAAAGGTGGAGCTTCCAGTAATCCTCACCCCCAAAGAGTTTAGGATCATGTTACTTCCACAAAGCCATCATGTACAAAACAAAGAATCAGTCATTGCTGACCAAATGAAGCTCACCCAAGTCTTGATGTCCTGAGAGATTATCAATTTGTTGGAGTTGAGAGTGGTGAAACACTGGCAGTGTTTTAGGTTAACTCTTGGCTGCGTGAGCAAGGGTCATTCCTGGAAGTGCTCAAGGGATCATATATTTGCTGGGTATCAAATTTGGGTCAGCAGCAAGTCTCACCCGCTGCACTAGCTTTCTCTGCCCTAAGATATTATCTAATTGCATATCACCTGCATCGTTGATCTTCAGTTATGTCTCTTCCAGATCTCAAGATATTTTTAGTATATAATATATCCAGATACATTATGTCAATTTAAAGATCCCATCGTGTATAGCATTGTTAAAAATCTGGTGGCCAAAGCCCCAAAGATACTCTAACCAGGCATGATTCCGTAAATGACCTAGGAAATTACCTCCTAGTCTTGAGATGCAAAGGTCAAGCCTCTTATAGGGTAGAGTTAATCCTTCACTTTGTATTTTCTTAATAAGTACATGTGAAGTAAGTGGTAGCAGGCCTGTTTTCAGTATGCCAGTGATATTCTTAAGGAACGGAATCTAATAATATACTCCACCATCTGCACTGTGCTGGGTTTTTCTTCATTCTTATCATCTAGATGCTAGATGGTAACCCAAATCCCAGGATTTTATATACTCACAGCTCATAAAGCATGGAAGTGAAGTGTGTGGGAAGGTAAGGAAGAGGAAAAAAGTGTCTGGAATACCTCCAAATGATGCTCACAGTGATGTCCGTCCAACTTCCAAGCACACTTGAGAAAATAAACTTCCGATACTTCTAATACTATTTCCCAGGAAATTGGGACTCTGAGGCATAAGATGACAGTGAATTATCTCCTAGAGTTTAATTCACTTGCATTAAAGCAAATCAATAATTCAATGGCTGAAAGAAAATATTTCTTGGCATAAGATCCTTTGTAAAATATAATGTGGACACAAATCTGGACTCTGATTCAATAAGATTGGGATAGGACCTGAGATTCATAATTTCTTAAAATGGTCCACATAAATCTGCCTTATCCTATGGATTTTCTCTTTGACTGGGAGTCAAGAGTGTTTGTTGCCCATGTGATTGTGTTATTGTTCAGCTAGTCTATGGAAAAGTGACACCAAGAAATGATAGATAACAAAATTTCAGATTGAATAATAATTGCTATAGACGGAATTTATTGAGAGGTTATTTTGTTCTGGGGCTTTATCCCATTTCATTTAATTTTAATAACAGTTTCATGAATTAAGTATTCTTTTCATCTCTGTTGAATAAAAAGAGGTTAAGTGAAGGTTAAGTGTAAAAGGTTAAGTGAAGAGTCCTTGGTCAACAATCTTTGGTTGCCAAAGTTGGAACAAAGTCTGTTACCTTCTGGAGTCCACCTCAAACACTAGAATATTACTAATTATTCTTACTGCATAGGCTAAGCAATTAGATTTTTTAGAGATTTCCATCAGTACCAGGCAGAGATGAGCCTTGATTCTTTCTGTACTTCCCCAGTATATCAGTAATGAATGAGGTTTCGGTCAGAGAGATAAGAGGCAAGGCACTTTCTTTTGCATGTGATTGAACCAGGTTCAATACCCAATATAGCATGTTTTTCTTCCAAGCACTACCTGGAGTTACTCCTGAGCCCAGAGCCAGGAATAACTCCTGAGCACTTATCACATACCACCCCCCCCCAAGAGAATGAGTGTACTAAAGGCAGTTTATCTCTCCCTTTCTCATTCATTTGCTTTCTTTATTGCTCTCAAATTCTTAGTCTAATTTCCACTATTTCATACAACAGGATACTAGTTTTGATTTATCTTTGACATAAACAACTGTTTCTTAAGTTGAATCCTATTTAAAACGAGGCTAATTGATTAAAAATCATTTGTCTCACCTATTTTTTCCATTATAGTTTTGACAAAAAGTGATTATTTTGTAAATATTCAATACACTGAACTCAAGCATACACACATAGTCTGTCTCAAGATTCCTTATTGAATTTTTTCTTTTGCACCATCTTCCTCATCCATTCTACTAATACATTTTGAGCATATTCATATGCCAAATACTGTTATAGATGGAGGTAATATGTCTGAGGTCTTAAAATAATTTTCCAAATGAGTAAGATTTAAAAACTGTTAAAACATTGGCCATTCCTGGGGATGATTCTCTAGCCGTTTAGATAACCTACCACTTCTTTCATAGCATTCAACCAAAGACTAAGTTGTTTATTTATATTGAGTCTACTTAGGAAATCTTGCCCCAGTCACCAATCTCTGTAAAATAGGCAAAATGGAAAATAAAGAGGGAACCACCTTCCTCAAGGTGACAGTTGTATCTGAAGCTATTTATCATTAATCTGAGATGAGGCATGTGGAAAAAGACTAGTAGCTAATCTATCTACAAATAGAGAAACATTTAAGTAAATCAACTGTTGATAACCAAGTTGATAGATTTGATTAACTTGTTTACCTTAACTTTGTTATTAACCAAAATAATGATGCTAAATGATTGATTATGAAAATTAGGAGATAAATTATAAAAATATTTGAAATACGACCGAAATATAGCAAATCATTCATTTATTTTAATGCTAGATGGTTGGTATTTTACTTCTTTTATCTTGCTGAATGTTTTAATGTAGTTTGGAATACTAAATAAATGTGCTAGTGAACTGAAAGGCAAATTTACTCTTCTAAAGTCTTACTGATTAGAGATTTCATTTTCTAATTCCCATCTTTGCTGTTACTCTTTTTAATTCAAGTATTCCTATTTCCTTCCTAGATTATTATATCAATCCCTTTCTCCTCCATATGTTCAAGAAAACTTGATTAAGCCCTGGAGATAAATGAAATTAAAGACTTGTGTCTGCCCCCCAAATGGTGTCGTCTAGGTGCTAGACATCATTTCTTAATTAATCTATCTCTTACTTCAACAGTTTCTCTATAAGTGATTTTTAAAAAAAAGCTCTTGAATTGTATTTAAAATTCTTCAGGGTTTGCCTCTGAGCCAACTCTAAATTCTTTAGGGCACTATACTAGTTCCTTCTCCTGCATTTCCTGTTTTCTTTCCAAGTTACCTTCCTCTTTACTCCTCTCCTGCCCAACATGATTAAAACCTCTATTACACCTCAAGTCATTCCTTGGAGAGGGATACCTCCACCACTTCCTTCTCACTCCCACTTATGATTCCACTGCTCCCTGCTTTCCACATAGAAATATTTTACTTAGGGGTTGGAGCGATAGCACAGCGGGTAGGGGCATTTGCTTTGCACACAGCCAATCCAGGTTCAATCCCGGAATCCCATATGGTCTCCTGAGCACCACCAAGAGCCAGGAGTAATCCCTGAGCATCGCTGGGTGTGACCCAAAAAAAAAAAAAAAAGAAAAGAAATATTTTACTTAGCCTGCCACGTGATTATTTCAGACTAAATATCTCACAACACTTAGTTAAACCCAATAAAGCTTTGTGAAACAAAGAGTTCGGGTACAAAGATACCTCAAGAAAATTTTTATTGTTGTCCCTCAAAAGCTTATGTTATTCTATCTATAATTGACCATGTCTTCTTTATACTGATCGCCTATATGTTTTTTGATTTGCCTCAGTTATAAAAAATATTTCATCTCAGAGCCAGAAACTCCATTTACTAAAGTAACACTTTATATGGATAATGTGATTTGCCCCTGTGTGTCATGTCTCTTGTTGTTATCAAATTTTCCATTTACACTATTCAAAGTGCTCATTTCCATTTGCTCAACCTGGACTTATAGTTAAAGCACTGTAACTATAAGAAAAGTCAATATACGGATGTTTCTCTGGTATATGCCTTTTACTTTATATTTTAAGCCATAGCAACTAATACCAACCTAGAGCTGAGCATTAAATACAGGGAAAAGCGATACACATGATAACCTCTAAGTGTATGTATTAGAATACTCTATCCTGTATTAGGGCAGGATAGAGAGTCAGAGGGAGAAAGAGAGAGAGGAGATAGGGAACCTGCCATAGAGGTAGGCTATGGGAGGTGGGGGAAACGGGGGCATTTTTTGGTGGTGGGAAGTGGGCACTGGTGGATGCATGGGTGCTGGAACGCTGTGTGACTGAAACCCCCAAACATGAACAACTTTGTAATTGTATATCTCATGGTGGTGTAATAGAATTAAAAAATTTAAATATCAAAATGCCCTATTTATGATAAAATAAATCTTGAAAATGTATATCAAAGTATATTTGCTTATAATTTTGATTTGCAGTAATATATTTAAAGGATTAATTTGAAGTTAATTTTTAAAAGGCTTGGAGATTCCGCTAAGTGCTGAAGAACATGCACGGATTCCCAAGTTTTCAAACTATGGAAGCATGTGGGCCCCCAGACACCACCCAGTAATGCTTTGGAGACCCCCCAGTACCTATAGAACCAAGCTGCATCACATTGACAAGCCCTAGCTTTAAACTTTCCCTGAACAATGCTTGGGACGACACAAAAGATAATCAAAAGAAAATAATGAAGGCCTTATAGAAAACTGCTTAAAATAGTGTAAAACATGTAAATAAACAACTCACAAAAATGAATATGAAAATTGTCAACAAACCCTTAAAAAAGTTTCACTAAAATTAGACGTCATAAACAGTTAAGAGAACTCAAAACTATTCCATAATAGCTTGGCATATCGTACAATTACTTATTAAATTGCTAGAATTAGAAACAATAATAATACCAAATGGGGAAAGTATAGGCATTTTTAACATTGGTAGAGATCAGTGACAACTTTTCTGAGGCTAATTGGATACTAAAACTCTTAAAGATGTGACTCTATAGTCTTTGACCTAGGAATTTTATTTCTTTTGGGTTAAAGAAATAATTGAACTAGTACAGAATGGTGCTGTATTTTTTAATGGTTGAATATAGGGAATTGTTGAAACAACCATAAAAAACTAAAAGGTTAGAGATAATATTTAGCACCTCAATACAATGGAATCCTATTTAACCAATTTAAAAGTGCCAAGAATAATGCTTTGAAATATGAATGGATATAGGAAATGCAAAAGAAAAGTGAAAACGCATCCACAAAATATAGAATCTAAAAAGAAGCATCACTAGAAGTTGGGTTGATAGGCAGAGGTTGATTTTTTTGTGTGTGGTAAGATAATGGATGTTCTGAAATTAACATAAATTTGTACTACTTTTGTGTGTTTCTCAAGTTTTCTATATTGTGAATGAGATTGAGTACCTCTTGAGACTCACGTTAATTCCCTCTACTCAAAGCACCTGTTTGCATGGCCATTAGGTTTCCACAGATGAAATTCTGCCACCCCTATGTTTTGGGCCTCCATCATTTCTCCACTCTTCTCTAACAGCATTTATTGATTTTTATTCCCCAAGAACCAAGATTTAATCCTTGGGAACAGACTGATTAGAGAAACCCTCTACCCTCTCCTTCCTCAGATAAGCACTGCTGAGATGAAATGTTCAGTCTCTTCCTCAGGATCCAGCAAGCGGTCTCTTGCTGTCCATAGCTGTAACCAGATCCCTCATGGCTTCGCCCAGGACACAAACACTGTAAGAGACTTTTGTATAAGTCTTTATTCCTATTTAACTCTTCATTGGCCTTCCCTCCTCTTCCTGAGTACATTTTCTGTCTGTAGATAAACTTTGTCTTGCATTTTGCCTTTGATATCACTAAAGTCATGAATTTATTTTTTTCATAAGCAAAATGTAATAAACTTAACATTTAACATGAATTTAACACAAATCAAATCTTTTGAACAGGTATAGCAATATGCCCTGCTCCAGGATTATTCTCTGGGCTCCCAAAGCCACAGGAGGACTCTGGGCCCTAGAGGACAAGGTCATGTTTTCCCCGGAAGTGTCTTCCTCTTTTCAGACCATTCCTTAGATCTTAATACAAAATAAACTTGTCTACACCAATGTTTGCTCAACAAAAGACACCCATTTCCACCTCTCAGGGAGGAGACCGGCTGCCTTGAGGATAATGACCAGCACAACCATGCCTACCACCCAGAGACATTCCAAAATGTCAACTCATTTGCAGGACTTGTAGATGTGGCATCGCCAAGAGAGAAATGACTTACACAGACTACGCTAGCTAGAATAGTATTTTTTGCTTCGCTTGCATGCTAAAGAGACAAGGCAAGATCTGTCTCAATAGAATCAACTACCAGGTCCCAGCCTATACAAGGAGATGGTCTGCACACCGCCCTCTGTGCATGCATTCCCTCCCTGGCAAAAACAACTAGCAGTGGGGTGGGCCGCATGTCATATGATGTGTATACTGGTTCATCTATACTATGGAATACTATGCAGCTGTCAGAAAAGATGAAATTATGAAATTTACCTGCAAATGGATGGACATGGAGCCTATCATGCTGAGTGAAATTAGTCAGAAGGAAAAGGACAGATATAGAATGACTGCATTCATTAATAGGATATAAATAGATACCAGTGTTTTATTAAATGTGGGAAATGGTAATGGCAGATTAAAACTCACCATTGAATATACACAAAGAGATTTAAGTGATAAACTCTAAATATCTGCAGGGCTAGCCACAATGTGTAAAAGAAGAGGGAGAGAGATGCAGAGACAGAGAGAGAGACAGAGAGAAAAAGAGAGGAAACAGGGCTACCTGCTATTGAGGCAGCCTGGGGGTGGGCGGGAGGGGGTGGGGTACATTGGTGGTGGAAATGGGGCACTGGTGGAGGGATGAGTGCTGGAATACTGTATTACCAAGAACCAATTATGAACACCTTTGTAATTGTATGTCTCACAGTGGTATAATAAAAATTTTTTTTTAAAAAGGAATTATTCTAAAATCAAACCGAATGTGCCAACAGTGCAATGATTGCAGTGAAATATAACATGAAATGTAATATGATAATTTTTAAAGTTAAGTGACATGAACTTAGAGAATATCTTCTAAGTAAAAAAAAACAATACATTTCATAATTGTATGTTTTTGCAATCCAAAAAAAAAGAAATGCATATTACATTGAGAACAGAGAAAACTCTTCCTGTGAAAATGGTACATGCACTTTACAAGTTATGAGGGTTCTTTATCTCTCGTAAAGTATCTACTCTATGCTCCAGTCACATGCTTCCACCGGACTAGATGTAATGTCTTTCCCAACAGGATTCCTTGGCTAAAGACTGAAAGTAACAAATCCCACAACAGTCACTTCCAAAAAAGCCTCTCAGCTGGACATTCTGTCTAGGGGGACCTTTTGGTCTGAATCAACACAGCTATATTTTTACAGCAGTACCTGCTTTATGGAATTAAAAAATGTTCTAGTCACTTAAGAAGCACCTCCTGCTATCTGGCAAGCCTTGATAACTGAATTCAGTGTTATTTAGAAGGGCCACAGAAATGGGCATTAGACTTCATTGATGGTAGTCATTGCTCACATTCCAGGGAAATTTAACTTTAGAGATAGTGTTTTTTTTTCCATTTTAAATATTTCCTTCACAACTGTAAGCTGAGCCTTTAGTGCTCAGTTTCTTTGGTCCTTACCAAAATATAGTTGATTGTGAAATACAATTTAGCACGAAATATCTTTGTTTTATAATATAAACTTGATTGCTTTGTGTTGTTCTTCAAAATACCATTCCTCTTGGTGGTCCTACCACCTCATATTATTAAAGCACTATCCCAGTGGATTATATATTCTTTTGTTCATTTTATTTAGCTTTTTATTAGCTGTGTGTTTGATAGAACTGCACTGAAACCAAGTGGGAATCAAAGTGATGGGAAGAAGTGGAATATGGTCAAGATTTCTCTGTAAGATTTCTGACTCTGAATCCTTAACAGTCTCGAACAGGAGCTCCAGGACATCAGGAAGAAGTATTCTTGGACAACAGCCCACTTTCCTTCCACAAACGCACCTCTGATTCCCATTGTGAAGACTTTATTCCTAACCTTGCACATTAGAAATTATATAGTCACAGAACAGTAAAGATAGAAAAGTAAACTCTGCCACAAAATCTGCTCTAAATCTTGCTCAAAGAGAGCAAAGCTACCTTTTGTCTGAGAATCTATGTTGTCTAAAGAAGTCTCAGTTCATGCAGAAACGACTCACAACAGTCCCTGGAAAACCAAAGCAGAGATTGCCATCTGAACAAGTCGAAGAGAATATGCAGTCTACAAGGAACCAAGATCACCAGAGGGGTAATGAAAGAACCATGGAAGCAAGCAAAGGGAAAAGTGGGTTCTAGCCACAGAAAATAATGTTGACCGGCCTGTCTGCATCTCAGGTACCCTACCTCCCTGGGGTGTGTGGCTGGCGGGCGGGCGCCTGGGGCCGTGGTAGAGCCCCGGGTCTCGGCAGAAGGTGGAACTACAACCCCCCAGAAGTCGGGCCGGAACCGAAGTAAACGGTCATTTTGAACTCTCACACCGGCCTGTCTGCATCTCAGGTACCCTACCTCCCTGGGGTGTGTGGCTGGCCGGGCGGGCGCCTGGGGCCGTGGTAGAGGCCCGGTCTCGGCAGAAGGTGGAACTACAACCCCCAGAAGTCCGAGCGGAACCGGAAGTAAACGGTCATTTTGAACTCTCACACCGGCCTGTCTGCATCTCAGGTACCCTACCTCCCTGGGGTGTGTGGCTGGCCGGGCGGGCGCCTGGGGCCGTGGTAGAGCCCCGGTCTCGGCAGAAGGTGGAACTACAACCCCCAGAAGTCCGAGCGGAACCGGAAGTAAACGGTCATTTTGAACTCTCACACCGGCCTGTCTGCATCTCAGGTACCCTACCTCCCTGGGGTGTGTGGCTGGCGGGCGGGCGCCTGGGGCCGTGGTAGAGCCCCGGGTCTCGGCAGAAGGTGGAACTACAACCCCCAGAAGTCCGAGCGGAACCGGAAGTAAACGGTCATTTTGAACTCTCACACCGGCCTGTCTGCATCTCAGGTACCCTACCTCCCTGGGGTGTGTGGCTGGCCGGGCGGGCGCCTGGGGCCGTGGTAGAGCCCCGGGTCTCGGCAGAAGGTGGAACTACAACCCCCAGAAGTCCGAGCGGAACCGGAAGTAAACGGTCATTTTGAACTCTCACACCGGCCTGTCTGCATCTCAGGTACCCTACCTCCCTGGGGTGTGTGGCTGGCCGGGCGGGCGCCTGGGGCCGTGGTAGAGCCCCGGTCTCGGCAGAAGGTGGAACTACAACCCCCAGAAGTCCGAGCGGAACCGGAAGTAAACGGTCATTTTGAACTCTCACACCGGCCTGTCTGCATCTCAGGTACCCTACCTCCCTGGGGTGTGTGGCTGGCCGGGCGGGCGCCTGGGGCCGTGGTAGAGCCCCGGTCTCGGCAGAAGGTGGAACTACAACCCCCAGAAGTCCGAGCGGAACCGGAAGTAAACGGTCATTTTGAACTCTCACACCGGCCTGTCTGCATCTCAGGTACCCTACCTCCCTGGGGTGTGGCTGGCGGGCGAGGCGGCGCATACGCGGCCGCTTATTAAAAAAAATTAGGAATTTCCACACCAAGGGAAGGTAATACCCTCAAGAAAAAAGAAACAGTACACCAGAGGAATCTATCCCTGAACACCACAACACCATGGGGAAACAACGCCCAGATCCCCAGCTCGAAGAACAGATGAAGGAATCGACCCTGAAGACTCAAAAAAGAATACAGATGTGCATGATCTCTCTGACAGTGAAACCAGAGAAGAAATTGGTAGGATGTTTAAGGAGCTCAACGAAAAAAATTGAGCAGATGTCCAATAAAATACAGGAGAACATAAGCGAAGCAGTTGAAAGGGCTGTCAATAAACTACGGGAGGAAATGAGAGCAGAAATGAGAACCATGCAAATAGAAATATCATCAGCTTAAAAACTCAGTAGACGAAATGAAAAACACAATCGGGGCTCTGAATAGTAGGATGACAGCAGCGGAAGAGAGAATCAGTGAGACTGAAGATGAGCTGCAGAAAGCACTCAGAGATCTACATAAGATGGAAAAAGACCGGATAATGGATCAGCAACGGAACAGAGAACAATGGGATGAAGCCAGGCGGAACAACATAAGAATCATAGGAGTCCCAGAGGGACAAGAAAGTAACCCCAAGGAAATTAAAACAGTTAAAAACATCCTGGCTGAAAAGTTCCCCGAGTTAAAGGGCGAAGGCATCCAGATCCAAGAAGCCCGACCAGCGTACCAGCAAGAAGAGACCCCAATAGAAAGACCCCAAGACACATCCTAGTCAAAGTAATGGATGCCATAGACAGAGACAGAATTCTTCAGGCAGCAAGATCAAAGAAGGAAATTGTATACAAAGGAGCATCCATTCGACTTTCAGCAGACTTCTCAGAAGACACCCTCCAAGCCCGAAGGCAGTGGTGGGATATAGTGAAAAAACTTAATGAAATGAATGCCTCAGCAAGAATTCTTTATCCGGCTAAACTCTCGCTCAGATTTGAAGGACAGATATACAACTTCTTGGATAAACAACAGCTTAGGAACTTTGTAAAATCAAAACCAACCTTAAAAGAAGGACTGAAAGATCTACTATAAGACGAGACATAACCCAAAAGAACAACCAACCTATTCAGAAAGATGGCACAAAATCCCATGACAATAATCTCTCTCAATGTCAACGGTCTAAATGCACCAGTTAAGAGACACAGAGTGGCACAATGGATCAAAAAATTGAATCCGACATTCTGCTGCCTGCAAGAAACACACCTGAACAATCGGAGCAAAGACAGGCTCAAAATAAAAGGCTGGAAAACAATCCTTCATTCAAACAACCCATCCAAAAAGGCTGGGGTAGCCATACTGGTATCTGACAACATAGACTTCCAGGCTGAAGAAGGTCAGAAGGGACAGTGAAGGTCACTTCTTAATAGTCAAGGGATGCATATATCAGGAAGAAATCACGCTATTAAACATATATGCACCCAACGAGGGGCCAGCAAAATACCTAAAACAACTACTAATAGACTTCAAAGAAGACATTGACAACAACACAATTGTAGTTGGAGACTTCCAACACTGCTCTATCAACCCTGGATAGATCAACAAGATTGAAACTTACCAAGGAAATACTGGCCCTTAAAGAAGAGATGGAAGAAAGAGGGCTGGTAGACATATACAGGGCATTTCACCCCCAAAAAGCTGAATACACTTTCTTCTCCAGTGCCCACGGAACATACTCCAAAATAGATCACATGCTGAGCCATAAATCATACCTCCATAAAATCAAGAAGATAGAAATTGTGCCAACTACTTTTTCAGACCATGAGGCACTGAAAATAGAAGTTAATTGTACACAAAAACGGAGACCAATACCAAGTACCTGGAAACTAAACAGCTCACTGCTGAACAACCAGCAAGTCATAAAAGAAATCAAAGAGGAAATCCAAAGATTCCTGGAAACAAATGAGACTGAAGACACGAATTACCAGAACTTGTGGGATACAGCAAAAGCAGTGTTAAGAGGCAAGTTCATAGCTCTTCAAGCATTTATCAGAAAAGAAGAAAAGGCCATCATAAACAGTCTGACTTCACAACTTAAGATCTTAGAGAGTGATCAACAAAAGGAACCCAACCCAAGCAGAAAGAAAAGAAATAATAAAACTTAGAGCAGAAATCAATGAGATGGAATGTCAAAAAACAATCCAGAAGATCAACGAAACCAAAAAGCTGGTTCTTTGAAAAAAATAAACAAGATTGACAAACCACTTGCAAGACTTGTAAGAAAAGGAAAAGAGAGAACCCAAATAAATAGAATCAGAAATGAAAGCGGGGACATCACAACAGAAACCACAGAAATTCAAAAGATCATCAGAGATTACTATGAGAGCCTGTACGCCACAAAACAAGAAAACCTAGAAGAAATGGACAAATTCCTGAATTCCTATAGCTTCCCAAGTCTGCAACAAGAAGATTTGGAATACCTCAACAAACCTATCTCCATCGAGGAAATAGAATCAGTAATCAAAAGTCTCCCCAAACACAAAAGCCCAGGTCCAGATGGATTCACCAGTGAATTCTACAAAACCTTTAAAGAGGACCTACTCCCAATTCTTTTTAAGCTCTTCCAACAAATTGAAGAAACAAAAACACTCCCAAATAGCTTTTACGAGGCACATATCACCCTGATACCCAAAGCAGACAAAGATGCCACAAAAAAAGGAAAACTACAGACCAATCTCCCTGATGAATACAGATGCTAAGATCTTCAACAAAATACTAGCAAATAGAATCCAAAGAGTCATCAAAAAGATTATACACCATGACCAAGTGGGATTCATCCCGGGAATGCAAGGATGGTTCAACATTCGCAAGTCAATCAACATAATACATCATATCAACAAAAAGAAAAATAAAAACCATATGATCATATCAATAGATGCAGAGAAGGCATTTGACAAGATCCAACACCCGTTCATGATGAAAGCTCTCCGTAAAATGGGGATTGAAGGAACCTTCCTCAAGATAATCCAGGCCATCTACTACAAGCCCACAGCGAGCATCATTCTCAATGGGGAAAAACTGAAAGCCTTCCCCTTAAGATCAGGGACAAGACAAGGCTGCCCACTCTCACCACTTCTATTCAATATAGTACTGGAAGTACTTGCTATAGCAATCAGGGAAGAAAAAAGACATTAAGGGCATCCAGATAGGAAGGGAAGAAGCCAAGTTATCACTATTTGCAGATGACATGATATTATACCTGGAAAACCCGAAACTCTCTACCAAGAGGCTCCTAGAAATAATACATTCCTATAGCAGAGTAGCAGGGTACAAAATCAATACCCAAAAGTCAATGGCCTTCCTATATGCAAACAGCGAAAGAGAAGAAAGGGACATTAAAGAAACTATCCCATTCACAATTGCGCCGCAGAAAATCAAATACCTAGGAATCAGTTTGACAAAGAATGTAAAAGGATCTCTACAAAGAAAACTACAAAACGTTACTTCAGGAAATAAAAGAAGACCTGAGGAAATGGAGACATATTCCCTGCTCATGGATCGGAAGGATCAACATTATCAAAATGGTAATACTCCCTAGAGCTTTATACAGATTCAATGCGGTCCCTATAAAGATACCCATGATGTTCTTCAAAGAAATTGAACAAACACTCCTGAAATTTGTATGGAATAATAAAACTCCACGAATAGCTAAAGCAATCCTTGGGAAAAAGAAGATGGGAGGTATCACTTTCCCCCCAACCTCAAGCTCTACTACAGAGCAGTTGTAATTAAGACAGTGTGGTATTGGTATAGAGACAGACCTGTAGACCTATGGAATAGAACTGAGTATCCTGAAACACATTCTCAAATATACAACCACTTAATCTTCGATAAAGGAGCAAAAAATATTACGTGGAGCAAAGAAAGCCTCTTCAACAAATGGTGCTGGGAAAACTGGGCAGCTACATGTAAAAAAATGAACTTAGACCTCCTTCTAACGCCATGCACAAAAGTCAGATCAAAATGGATTCTAGATCTCAACATCAGACATGAATCTATAAGGTACATCGAAGAAAACATAGGAGAAAGCGGCTCTGAACATCGAAGCGAAAAGTATCTTTAAAGATGACACACCACTGACCAAGCAAATGGAAGCAAAGATAAACAAATGGGATTATATAAAACTAAAAAGCTTCTGCACCTCAAAAGAAGCGGTGACCAAGATACAAAGACAATCCACAGAGTGGGAAAGGATATTCACCCAATACCCATCTGACAAGGGGTTAATATCCAGGATATATCAGGCACTGGTAGCACTCCACAAGAAAAAAACAGCCAACCCCATCAAAAAAGGGGGAGAAGAAATGAACAGAAGCTTCCAAAAAAGAAGAAATTCGAATGGCCAAAAGGCATATGAAAAAGTGTTCTTCATCTTTAATCATCAGGGAGATGCAAATCAAAACAACAATGAGGTACCATCTCACACCACAGAGACTGGCACACATACAAAACAGCAAGAACAACCAGTGCTGGCGTGGATGTGGGGAAAAAGGGACTCTGATCCACTGTTGGTGGGAGTGCCGACTGGTCCAGCCCTTTTGGAAAACAATATGGGCATTCCTCCGAAAACTAGATATTGAGCTCCCATTTGATCCAGCAATAGCACTCCTGGGAATATACCGGAGGACCGAAAAACACATAGCAGAAACACTATCTGTACTTCTTTATTCATCTCTGCGCTATTCACTATAGCTAGAATCTGGAAACAACCTAAATGCCCGAGAACAGAGGACTGGCTAAAGAAACTGTGGTTCATCTACACTATGGAATACTATGCGGCTGTCAGAAAAGATGACATTATGAAATTTACCTGCAAATGGAGGGGACATGGAGACTATCATGCTGAGTGGAAATTAGTCAGAAGGAAAAGGACAGATATAGAATGACTGCATTCATTAATACGACATAAATAGATACCAGTGTTTTACTAAATGTGGGAAATGGTAATGGCAGATTAAGACTCACCATTGAATATACACAAAGAGACTTAAGTGATAAACTCTAAATACCTGCAGGGCTAGCCACAATGTGTTAATAAGAGAGATGCAGAGACAGAGAGAGAGACAGAGAGAGAAAAGAGAGGAAACTGGGGTACCTGCTATTAAGGCAGCATGGGGGTGGGCAGGGGGGTGGGGTACATTGGTGGTGGAAATGGGGCACTGGTGGAGGGATGGGTGCTGGTATACTGTATTACCAAGAACACAATTATGATCACCTTTGTAATTGTATGTTTCACTGTGGTATAATAAAAAATTAAAAAAAAAAACTGGTAAA
>JAJIBD010023580.1:0-32644 GCA_021461705.1 Cryptotis parvus | reverse complement strand
GAGTAACCCTTTAGGAGCACGCCGGGTGACCCAAAAAAAGCAAAAAAATAAGATTCTTTAGTTGAATTCATTTGTTTTGCACTGTCACTGTATCACTGTTCCTCCCTCGTCCATCATCGATTTGTTCCGAGCGGCACCAGTAATACTCTCCATATGTCCTAAGCTTCCATAGATTCTAAAGGGCAGCTGGTTGCTCCAGGAACATAAAAGAGCCTCAAAAACATTCCATCAGGTCGTGGAATGAGGACTATAATTGTTACTGGTATTTGGTATATCAAATACTTACACAGGTGTAGCTTGCCAGGCTCTGCCTTGCGGTGGGTAAGTGCATACTCTTTGTTGTCATCTCAAAAATTCAGCATTTTATTGATTTGAACCGCGGCTGTGATAGGGCTGGTCTCGCTGGGTGGAGTTCTGAGGAGGGGGAAGTCTGGAGGTGGAAATTTTTGAGGCCCCCGCCATGGAGTGGGGGGAATGTCTGGCTTTGTGCCAAAAGTGCCTCTGCTGGGGTGGCGGCTGGCTAAACCCGCTCATCCCTCCTGGGCTCCTCGGAGTGGAAGCTAAAGGCCAGGGAGAGCTGCAGCAGCTCTGCCCCATGTCTATGAGTTCCTTTGTTTTGCAACCAATTCTTAAAAGCCATTTAAAAATTTAGACTCCAATGACATTTTAAGTATATACTGGACCTTAAAATTTCAGGCCATTTCTTGTACTTTGGTTGCAAGAATATGTAACGCTTTATTACTCCTTGTTTGTTCTTGTCTGATGCTCCAGCGGGTGAGCTTGGGCATGCAGGCACGTACGCGTTTTGAGTTAGACTTTTGGGCCCAAACATTCTTGAATGAATGGCCTGCTTGTGGGCTTGGTGATGGAAAGCCTCGTTGGAGCTCCAAGACAAAGAAAAGTGCAGGCGCAGATGTTCTCAGGGAGAGCTATTAGCCCCCTGTAGAAGCATCTTCTGCTTCCCCCTGAAATCGTGATTTATCCATGAACTAGTTCACCAGTAGAGTTCTAAATAGCATGGGAGCCCCATGGCAAATCCTTATAAAAGAGCAGCCAGCAGGGAGAGATAGCAATCGGACCAAAAGCACTCCCAAGGGGGCACTCACAATGTTGTAGCTGTTAATCAGGTAAGGAGTGACCGTTAAGCAGTCAGGGTAGTCCCCTGAGCACCCACGAAATCTCATTCCCAGACCCTCTTCTAAATTCCTCCCTCATCACCACCAAAATGGAAGAAAAGAAACTCAGCAAATCCCTTTTGCACCTTAAATGCATTTTGTATATGCTGGCATTTGCTTTGATTTTAGGGAAAATGTTCTTTGGAGTGTTTAAAGATTCATTTTGCTGAGGGGTTATTTAGACATCATAACCCTGTTGGTGAGGTTTTAAAGTAATGACAGAAGTAAACCTGGCTCTGAAAAGAATTTTATTTTTGCAAAGTACGGGCAGCAACAATCCAGGGTGTGATTGATAGAGGCGTGAATCACTGCTTTCGAAGCTGACTCCAATCTATAGACTCTTTCAGGTTGAATTATTTGCAAATCACTCCCATGTCATAGCTTTGTGTCTTCTGTATTTCTCTTCCTTCTTCATTCTGAAATAACAGTAGCTGAAACTCAGAGTCATCTCCATTTCTGTAATTCGTAAACTGAGTATGAAGGCAGTGGCAAACTTTGGTGTTTCTCTCTTCCATTCAAAAGCCTCGGTCTAGAAGCTCCTCATGACCAATGTCTGTAGCGCAAGCAGTGGGTGGCTTCAATGTGTGTAAATCATTGTAATCAAGTGAGTCACCGTGCAGTCTGTAAATTCTAGGAATTTGGGGAATAAGTAGAGAAAAGCAAAAATCTCTCCACTCCCTGGCTTTATAAATTATATATCTGGTGTTAATCTGGGAAGTAGAGTAAGAATACGCCACAGGATTGATACCGAAGCTTCCTGGTGCCAGGGGCTGATTTGGGCAATTTTTCTTTTTGACTGGGCTGCACCTGTGCTACTGTTCTAGGGCGCACTCTGGCTCTGGGTGCACCTCAGGGAATTACCCTGACAGTGCCTCAAAAATCATAGGCGGGGATGCTGGGGGATAGAACCCAGGTCTGAGTTATGCAAAGCAAGCAAATGCCCTACCTGCTGACTCGCTGGTCTCCTGATTTTGAAAAGTATTTTCACTCCTTCAGCCAGGTTGCTCGCTTGTATTTATTTGTACATATTTTGAGGGGGTGAGATTCAGAGCTGCCAGATTCACCAGGGCCAAGCCTGGGACCCAAGGGGCTGATGCAAGTGGTGATGGTTCAGCCTCTTTTGATCCACTCTTCCTGCCAGTACTGCTTACCATGTTTAGTTAATGTTGGAAGTTTATGCAAAATAAAAAACCAATGGAAGAAGCAAGGTACTATCATTGAGATAGGAAGCAAAATACTGTTCCAAAAAAATACAGTATCAATTTATTTCATTTGGTGCTTCGGACTGTGTTGGTGACCTCAGTAATAAAGCACGCTCGATATTTTTCTGAGGCGGACTTGAATTCCACCAGATGTTTCTCAAAACTTCTGATGGCTGTTTGAAGCTGTGATTTCTATCTGCTCTAGAATGGCCCGCAGAAGATCATATTGCTAAGGCCAAGAACGCTGCGAACTGCAATGCTCCAAGGAGAGAAGCACCAATTTGAGCTAACAGAAATGACCAAGCGAGTTCATTATGCCACTTGTAGACATGGGAGCCGATGAGTTTAACAGCCACTGCACTGGCTGCAGAAGTAGCTTCTCCCAGTGATGACCGAAATAACCTTTTGTACTTATTGCAATTTTGCCTAGTTTCCCTCTCCTTAATATCCTAAGGTTTATCATAAAGGGTTGGCTCTAGTTTATCTTTTAGGCCTCATCAACCTTTTGCTTCTTTTGGATATTCTTCTGGCTTGGATGATGAGATCAAGCTTTTTTTGGATAGTCCGTTGCTTTTCAGTTCAATGGAGGCCGAGCGCGGCATCCCAAGTGAGCGCTTAAAACCTCAGTGGTAGCTTATTGGTAGCATGGAAGCTGCAGATAAGCAGCCGGTAGCTGCTGGTGAAGCCGGCTGACCCTCCTGCACGCCCCGTGGGTTCTCGGGAGAGAAGTCACTCCGGTGCCATACATGGATATGTGATCTCTGGAAAATAAGAATAAGTCTTCTGATCATCTTTAAAAATGACTTCGTAGTAGATTTGGTCAAGAAATAGTTTGCTTTCTTTTTTTTCTAAATGCATAGTATGGTGGCAAAGCTCTGTCCAAGTAAGTCCCTAACAAAACTCAGTAGTTTTTCCAGTTATCCTCATGAAACTAGAAGCTTTGTGGATGGAACATAAGGGTAAACAAACTGCCTATTGACAAGGCATTGCCTTTTGTTGGGCATGGGGACTTCTGGACAGGAAGGAGATATATGATTTTCAAGCAAGGGTCTGGTTATGAATAGATAAGATTATTTCCCAAATAATTTTAAATAGCCTCCTTGAAACATTAACTGCATGCAGAAGTTATTAACTCTTTGGTACCAGAGCTTTTTTAATTTTGCCAACTAGTTGATGTTACATTGAATATATTTACCAGATTTTTATAACATTTGGAACCAAATTAGAGGCTAGAGGAATATTAAGATATCTGACTTTACAGGATTGTGAAATTACCAAATTCCGCTTCTATAATGTTATCATAATTTATACTACATTTCTATGTGTTTGTATGTGTGCAAGTGTGTATGTGTGGTTCAGGAGACTGAATCCAGGAGCTCACCATATGCACAGTAAGTGCTCTACCACTGAGATACTTACCCAGCTTTCCTTGGCATCTTTATGGGCAAGTTACTATCTAAATCTATGGTACATCTAATTTCAACACCTAGGAAACAGTGTGTTTACCCAAAAACTCTCAGGAAAAAAGAAGGTTGCATGCTCAAGATTATTTTGGAAAAAATATCTGGGGCCGGAGCTTATAGCCAGCGGGTAGGGCGTTGCCTTGCACGCGCCTGCCCATGCCGCCCGGGTTCGATCCCGGCATCCCATATGGTCCCCGGAGCACCGCCAGGGGTAATTCCTGAGTGCAGAGCCAGGAGTGACCCTGAGCATTGCCGGGTGTGACCCAAAAAAAGAAAAAAAAAAAATATATTAAAAAAAATATCACCCATGAAAAAGTGAACATGGGGCAAGAAGATGGGGCACTTAAGATGAACTAATTTGTTCCATCTGCAAAATTTTATGAATTATAATGGCCTGTGTTACCCCTTATCTTAGTACTAATGCAAGCTAGGTAGTTTTGGAGAAGATAAGGCTAAGCACCCCAGGCAGGTGTCCACCTGAGAACGAGCAGGAGTCTGCGTGAGGAGCCTCTCTGGGATTGCACTTCTCTGGCCTGAGTAATGCTGCCAAACAGACTTGAGTTTACAGGGTGAAAAACCTGAGGTTGAGCCCATGAAACCAAGCATAGACGTCCTTCTTGCCCCTGCACTTGTAATATTCTTTTCAGGTTTTGGAGGAAACAAAATTGGAATTTTCTATATCTGTTCTAGATCTGACATCTTCACCTCATTATTTTTGAGCCCTAACATAGGATCATGATTTTTCACTCTGGATATAATCAGAAGTATGGGATAAAGGCGTAAAAGATTTTTTTCCATGAAGAAAGTAAATATGAAAATAATCTATCCTCCAAGCCAAAAGTAGAATTTGAAAGTGATACATTACAAAGTGGGTTAGAGCCATAATCACATTATGTTTCTAATGCATTCTGTTTGGCTGTATGGGAAACAATTTATCTGGCTTAGAATAATAATGGTTGCATTTTTTCTTTTCAGTTCTAGGGATCAAACCCTCGGTACCTCACTTACGCTCAGAACCGTGAGCTTACTCTACTCTTACTCTTACTCTTACTCTTACTCTTACTCTTAGGCCAAAGCTATTGAACTTGAAATACCTCTTATGTTTTTGTCATATCTGTGATCAAACTCAGGGTCTCACACTTGCAAGATCCCCTTTCTCTGCCCTCTCCCCACCCAGCAGTACCAGAGTTTACTTCTGGCTCTGTGTTCAGGGATCACTGCTGACGGTGCTTGGGGACTCTGTGTGGTGCAAGGGATCAAACTGAAGCTGGCCACGTTGCAAAGAAAGCACCTGAACCCTACAGTTTCGCCCTAGATAAAAATAAAATGCACAGTGCCCTTTGCAGAAAAACTTTATCATGGTCGGAAATTCTCTTTTTTTTTTTTTTGATTCAGATCCAGCCACCCCCAACCCATGCACACCCATGATAGATTTTCACAAATACTACTTGAATATAATTCAGTTTAAATAAATTGTTTGCAGAGAGCTCATTAGATTCTTGGAACTCAAGTACTAGTACTGTGCTTATTGGTACTGTGCCTCAGTGAGGTCCCAGGTTTGACCCCAGAACTTAAAAAAAAAAAAATAGAAGATTCTATACTGCACTTTACTATTATTAATTTAAGCTAAGTTCTTCAGACTTTGGTTTGCAAGCCGCAATCTGCTAACTACAAATTTAGACTTTGATCTGTTTCTTCTTAAAAGTTTCCATTAAGCTTTTCATTTTTGGGCTTTGCTTTCTAGATGTTATCATGAAGTGAAAACTCCAGTTTCAGACTGAATTCAGAAGATCTCCAACGGTTTAGGTGAGAGGACTCTTAATCCTATGAAGGCAGAGGCCCTGCCAGAGCGTTTCTGTTCTGTTGTATGATGGTGTTAGCTTCCAGAAAAGATTGCATGTTGTATGTGTTAGCTTCCAGAAAAGACACCTGCTTTTGTTTACCTAGAGATAGACACATGAAGAGACGAATTGCCCTTGTGGATGAGAATGCCCAGTGCTTCCAAGGAACTCCCCCAAGTACTTGTTTTATATGTAGCTTGATAAATTAAGCATCACATGTTTTCAGAAGTCTGAATGGGTAAGATTTTTCACCAGGAAAAAATTATAATGGGAATGTCCCCTCCAACTATATATTTTTGGGGTGGTATTCTCTTTTTTAACTGGGGGGGGGGAGGCGGGCCACATCTGGAAATTCCTGGGCAATGTTCCTGGCCCTGTGCTTGGATTGCTCTAGGGAGCAGTGCTGGCGCTTGGTGGAGCAGGGATGGCCACAGTGAGGTTAGTGCCCTAGCTCTGCGCCCCTTGTTCCTCTTCTTTTTCTCTCTAATTTAGAATATTTGCTGTTAAATTCAAAAAGACCAATGCAAAGGATGTGACTCAGTCATCATTTTCCCTGTGTCTGTTTAATCTGTACTCGGGTTTAGTCCCTAGCACTACAAAAACAGACAAAGAAACCAAAGGCTGATGCTAAGTTAGGTTCAATAAGAGTGTATCTGAAGCTAGAACCTTCTTTTTTCATTCTGAATTTTTTTTTTTTTTTTTGGGTCACACCTGGTAACGCTCAGGGGTTACTCCTGGCTCTGCACTCAGGAATCACTCCTGGCGGTGCTTGGGGGGACCATATGGGATGCCGGGATCGAACCCGGGCGGCATGGGTCGGCCGCATGCAAGGCAAATGCCCTACTCCCTGGGCTACCGCCCGGCCCCCATTATTAAATCATTAAACAGATACTAAACTTTGATGAAAATTCTGAAGAGCAGAAAAAAGGACATCAGCAAAATAAACTTTTTAGAAGAGCGAAATCAACAGACAGAGAATTGAGGGACAGAAAGAGGGAGGTCTTGAGGTTGGACATAAGATTGAAAGAGCAGAAAGAAGAAATAAATATAAAACTTGAAAAAATTGAACCAAGAGGGCGAGCGATAGCCTAGCACTTAGGGTGTTTACCTTGCTTGCGGCTGGTCCATGCCAGCCCGGTTCGATCCCCGAATATGGTCCCCCGAGCACCACCAGGAGTAATTCCTGAGTGCAGAGCAAGGAGAAACCCTGAGCATTGCCAGGTGTGACCCAAAAAAGAAAAAAAAAATTGAACCAAGAAATCAATGTGTTATGCAGAGAGATTTCTGATTTTATGATTTACCGATCAGGAAGCAGCGCATACCCAACAGTGAGGTGTGATCCAACTAAAAGTTGTATGCAAACATGTCCCAATGCCCCAGGAGTAAAAATGATGTATACATTCGCAGCAAATAAGCGTCCTCAACTTAAAAAAGAATCTAATGTGGCCAATAACCTAGAGGAAGAAAAGGGACATCCAGAGGAGGCAGACTCTCAACTGAAAATCTCCCCTGAGTTGATACCTCCCAAGGTGGAGATGCCCCCTCTGACGGAAAGGGATGCTCAATTTGAGGGCTTTCCCAGAGCTCTTACAAGCTGTGACGAGGATGAAGGAGAGAGATGGATTAATTCCCCGAGCCCGTCCAGGCCACAAAAGCCTTGTAGTTATCCTGTGTTAAATTAATCATAGTCAAAGAGCAAAATCCTGGGAATTTAGCAACCTTCCTCATGACCAATCTAAAGATAATGTAAAGCCAATTCATAAAAATATTCACCCAAATAGGTGAATTGATTGGTTTTGAGCCTGTATATCTTCTTGAAGATGTCGTTCAGCAGCTGTGTACATCTTGCCCTGAGGTAAATTTAACAAATTTAAGGTGAATAAATTAAATGCCCTTGGGCTACACTAGCGCGTGACAGGACGTATGGAGATGTTACTGGTGCCTGCTCAAGCAAATCGATGAACAACGGGAAGACACGTGATAAAAGTGATAAAAGTAGATGGCATCACGGGATAAAATAATCCACAAATTAGGTATATATTTATATATATACATACCTTTATAAATTAAAATTTATATGCATAAGTTATAAATTAAATTTATATAAATTAAATTTATAAGTTATAAATTAAATTATAAACCTATATAAAATATATATACATAAATTTTAATTTTTGGCCACATTGCATGTAGAAAACTGCCTTAATTGAATTTATTCCACATATGACCCTAGGCATAATGGGCTAGTTTTTTGCAGTTTTTTAATTAATTTTTATTTTGGGGTCACACTCAGCAATGATCAGGGCTTACTCCTGGTTTTGTGCTTAGGGATCACTCCTGGTGGTGTCAGGGATTTGAACCAGGGTTCACAGCATGCAGAGAAAGCTCTTTACCCATACCATCCTGCAGGTCCTGGAGGCCCCTTCTTAAAGACCATAGTTGTTAAGTATGTTTCCGGTGCTTTTTGCCAGAATTGTGCCTAAGAGGAGTTCTGGGCCTGATCTCAATACATTTTCAAGGATAGTCTTTGAAAAATTGACTTTAAATTTTTTAATTAAAAAAGTGCCTATGGTATTTAAAAAAGCCAGTTGTTGTGTTTGTTTTTTTTGGGCCACACTCCGTGGCGCTCAGCTCTAGTGGACTCGTGGGAACATGTGGGGCGCCGGGGATCAAACCTGAAGACAGATGCCCTACACACTGTGCTATTGCTCTGGCCTCCGTTTGGGGTCACACCTGGAAGTGCTCAGGGTCACTCCTGGCAGAAATTGGGGGCCATATGAGGAGACTAGGATCAAACCTGGGTCAACGTGTGCTTGGCAAAGGGCTGCCTGTTATGCTCTCTCTCCAGCCCATAAAAAGTCATGTTAATGCCCTCTGCAAGTGACTTTGACAGATTTGCACTTCTAGCACCACTGGCATACCCTGCTTGCCTCCAGTACTCTGAGTAGGCTTGTAGGTGTATAAAACAAAAGACAGACACCAGCATCTTCCTCTGGCAACGGCAAGGCTTTAAGTGATCTGTTATCATATAGTAACCCCTGTCAGTGTAAATTCACTCTGGTAGGCACCAGCCCTATCTGAACTGCAGAGTTGGTGTTGAGCTTTTTATTGTAGTGGTTCATCAAAGTAGTTCCCTAGAGCCCTGGGCAGACTGACAAGGAACTGCTAGCCAGCAGGTGGAGCTCCTGATTCCTGCACCCCAGTTCTTCCCAGACTTTGGCTTGGGCAGCTCTGCTTTCATGCTATTTCTTGCCATGTAGAACACATACTGAAAGCAATAATGATGAAACAATCTGGCCTCTGAGATTTACCTCCTAAATAACCCGGAAAGAAGAGTAGAGGTAGGTTGTATAGGAAATAAAGTCGATGTTTTAAAAACCATTTTGAATCTGGGCTATCAATACATATGGGTTTATTATATTATTATCCCCATTCCTATGAATGTTGGAACTTTCCCAACAATAATACTGAAAAGAAAACACAGCCCCTGTTCGCTGCTGAGGTTTAGCTGTTTGTGCTTTCCGAGGTTTTCTGTTTCTCTTGGCTGTTACTTTCTTCCACTGTTGGGTCGTGGGTCCAGCAGTCATACCAAGTTCTCACAGTTGGGAGCATAAGAATAGATTATAGGTAATGTCAGGAGCTGTTCAGGAGGAAACAGCCACTACTAACTGGTCGTGAGGCTACCACCATGGGATGGGGAAATAGGACAGAGGCCAGGGTGTGCTTGCCTTGGACTCTGTCCACTCAAGTTCGATCCCAGTACCCAAGGTGGGAGGATCCCGATTCCTCAAGCACCACCAGGAGTGATTCTTGAGCATAGAGCCAGCAGTATGCTCTCAGCACTGCTGAATGTGACCCAAAAGCCAAAATCCAAAACAGCAACAAAACAATCCCCTAAACAAGACCACAAATATAAGTTGATCCTGGCGATAACATTTTTCTAATATAAGTTCTGATTTCTGATCAGAAAGTAGATGATCAGGGTCCTTCAGCATTTATCAAATGGTCACTTGAGAAACTCAACTAGGCCTAGGGAGATTAAGACAGTAGATGTTCCTTGCTCTTAAGAAGAGAAGTCTATCTGGAGACACAAAAATGCTATGATAATTCTTGTAACACAACTTTTGGAGAAGCTTAAGCTACTATACGTTTTCTGGTCCTGAATTATAAACCTGTTCTTTTATAGGTCCTTAGTGCTCACGTTAGTGCTGAAGAATTACAATGCAGTGCTACAGTTATACGGCGGCATTCACAAAGAGCCATCCTGTCCTAACCCTTTCTAAATTCGACACCTGGGCTGCTTTAACTTACTTCATTGGTCCTTGAAACTATTAATTTTCTTTCTTCCCTGGTGTGTTCAGAGGGAAGGAATTTGCCATGGGATTCTGGTAGAGAACAAAGTTATCTTGTTACTTTATTATATTTATGACTAGGTGCCAAGATTTTCTTGTGATTTTAAATTTCCAATAATCTTGGGGCCGGAGAGATAGTCCAGCGGGTAGGGCATTTGCCTTGCCGCCAGCCCGGCATGCAGGCCCGGGTTCAATCCCGGCATCCCATATGGTCCCCGAGCACCGCCAGGAGTAATTCCTGAGTGCAGAGCCAGGAGAAACCCTGAGCATTGCCGGTGTGACCCAAAAAAGCAAAAAAAAAAAAAAAAAAGGTAAATTTCCAATAATCTGGTGTAGTAGAGGCATTATATAAACATTAGAGAAATATCCATATTGCTTACCTTGCTGGCTGTCTGACTTAGGTGGTTCCAGCCGTTGTTTGAGAGCGTTGTGGAAGAGCTTTTCATTAGTTTCTTCCTGGAGGGTTTCTGATGGAATGTGCTGATGAATGAGCTTTGCTAGTCTCTGCTGGGTCCCTCTGCCTGTCTGATTTACAGGCCATTTCTGTATGGCTACATCCTCACAATGATTTCTCTGTTAATGCAAAAATAGGGGCCACAGTGATAGCACAGCCGGTAGGGCGTTAGCCTTGCACGCGGAGGACCCGGGTTCAATCCCTGGCATCCCATATGGTCCCCCAACCACCGCCAGGAGTAATTACTGAGTGTAGAGCCAGGAGTAAGCCCTGACATTGCAAAAAAAAAAATAGTATAAAATAGTAATATATTTGAAAACATTAGAGTCAAACCTAATTTTCTCTAATGGGCTTTTTATCTTGTAGAAAGGTGCTACACAATTGGGTGAATTCAGTTTTGTAGCAAAAACAGATTTCTGATAGTAGCTTTCCTGTTTTGGGATTCTTTTGTTGTCAACCATTTGAGATTTACTATGATTACCACAAATACATTTTCAATGTGTATGGAACTTGCTACATATGACAAATGCATCTCAAAGGTGAGGGGAAGATGACCTGTGTACTTGAGATGGTGAAATATAAATTCTAAGTGATTTTGTGATGTACGATGACTATTGTAATCCACAGAGGAAGTGTTTTGTAAAAGAACCAGAGGCAGTGGGACCACATGGGCATGGATTGGAGAGGTGTGGCCACAAGTCAAGGGATGCTGATAGCCCCAGGAGGGTAGAAGAGGCAAAGAAAAGGACCTCTCAAGTACCTTCAGGCTCTCAGTCCCAGATCTAGGAAGTAATGCATCTCTGACATGCCACCAAATTGGCAGACATTTGTGAAAATAGCCCTCAGGAAGTGATCACGGAGTTGCCCAATAAACAGAGTGAAACTGTAACAGTGACTTGGATGACTGTTTGTGGGGTTAGATAACCAGCTTCCTTTGGCGCCTGCCTCTGCGGACTTGGTTTCATGCTGTCCACCCCCCAACACGAGGAATACTGGAAGTTGGAAAACAAAACCGGAGGAACTTCATTACAGCCTTGCTCTTCAAATGTGCTGCCGCCCACGGAGTTGCTTTATAGATTATGTCTAGAGGTTTTTTTACTCGTAGTCGGTAGAAAACATTGGTTGGAATGTGCCTTTTTATCCTAACTAGAATCAGAGTCCCTCCACTGTGATGTGTCTTGGTGTGTAGCTGTGTGTGATTACATACAGGCACAATGCTGGCCCTGGGGTTACATTTCTATACCCTCCACCCAGGTAATTACTATATTTTTATTTTAGGTGAATTAAAAATTTTATTTAAGTACTCATTTACAAAGTTGTTATAATACAGTTGTTTTGGGTGTTGAATATTCCAACACTAATCCCACCACCAGAGTGACCTTCCTTCCACTAATATCCCCAATTTCTCACCCACCCCACTACCCCTTAGCAGACAGATTTACTTCATATTGCTTATTACAATAACGTGGAAAATGGAATTATTAGAAAATAGATCGATAAAAGTCAATTTGTGATATTTGTTATCTCACACTTTGACCATATATGTTTGTATCTTCCACTAGAGTATATGATTATTGAAGGTAATACCTGCGAATATGTTAATACATATCTCAGCATATTCAATTTAGGATACAGCAAAAATATTTGATATATTTGATATACGGTTTAAGTTCAGAGAAACATCTGTCTACCCTGTTTGGCTTATATTTGTTATTATTTTTTAATGCATAGTCATTTTCACTCTAAAAAATTTTATTTATTTATTTATTATTTTTTTGCTTTTTCGGTCACACCTGGCAATGCTCAGGGGTTACTCCTGGCTCTGCACTCAGGAATTACTCCTGGCGATGCTCAGGGGACCATATGGGATGCCGGGATTGAACCCCATGTCGGCTGTGTGCAAGAAACGCCCTACCCACTGGACTATCGCTCCGGCTCCATCACTCTAAACTTTTTATAGCATTACTGCTATTTTTCATTTGGCTTTGAGCCACACTGTAAGGTGCACAGGACTTTCTTATTATTTAAAGAAAAATCTAGACAACTGTGAAGTTCCGGCTATTCGTGACGGTTTTTCAGGCGTACAGTGTTTGAATGCTGATCCCTTTGCCAGTGCCTCTGGCCTTGCTTCTGGCTCTGTGCTGCCCAGGGATCACTCCTGGTGGGACTTTGGGGGACCATATGGGGTGCCAGGGATTAAACCTAGGTCGGCCATGAACAAGGCAAGCACCCTACCTGTTGGATTATCTCTATGGCTCAACCTCTCAATCCGTAAAAAGGAATTATTCTTTTTTTTTTTGTTTGTTTGTTTTTGTTTTTTGGGTCACACCGGCGATGCTCAGTGGTTACTCCTGGCTCTGCGCTCAGGAATTACTCCTGGCGGTGCTCGGGGACCATATGGGATGCCAGGGGATCGAACCCGGGCCGGCACAGGCCGACCGCATGCAAGGCAAACACCCTACCCACTGGGCTATCGCTCCAGCCCCATGGAATTATTCTTACATATAGATTATACTTCATTTCTTTCAGTAGGTTAACAAATATACCTTAGTTTTCATTTGGATTGTGACTTTGTTTTGCAGTCCTGAAACATTTTTGTTGGAGAAATGTCTTCAGAGTCAGAAAAGGACAAAGAGAGGCTGACTGAAGCTGCCAAGACATTCTTCTTTCAAATGCAAGAAGTTTCTTCCTTGACAAAAACTTTCACTGAGATGTTTAACAAAGGTTTGCGAGCTCAGATTACCTGGGGACCTGCTCAGGAAGAAGGTTATGTTAAAGACGTCTTTGAACAGATTCTCAATGTCTTTAAGGAGATGCAAAGTGTACTGGATAACACGATGCAGAAGCAATCTTTGGGTTCCAGCTTAGCAACTGCTGTGGACAAGGTTAGCAATTTAAAAGGAGATTCCACAGAAAGCTAAGGAAATAATAAAAAATGCACCAGCCGTTCCTCTGCTGAATACTGGAGGTGACCTCCTGATCAATTTGGAATCTGCTCTTGGGCTACTAATGGAATATCCCATCATGAACCTGAAATTAGTTGATGTCTGCAGGAAAGAGATCAAACAACAGCCAGACGAGACCACCTCTAAGAATTCTCCAAGATCTGTGTCACCACAGGCCATTCCAGCAGAATACCCTGAAAACTTTGCAGGACACACTAAAAACTGAGAGTGCAGAGACTAACGTGGCCTCCACTGCTGATAAGTTGGAGCAAATCACTAAGAATCTGGGAACAATTTTACAGCTCCTCCAAACAGGCATAACAAGCATGGACAGCTTGATTTCTATGTCCCAGAAGGCAAGCTAAGCAGCAGCAAGGCCTCAGGTGATGTGCCCATTTCACTGGAAAAGTCCTTCCCAATTCTGCGAGCTTTCAGAACTCCCCAGAATTCTCCAGACACATTGGGACTGAAGTATGAAGAACAGTCACCAGCAAATCATTTTTCCTCTAGGTTTGATTTATTCAAATAAAAAAGGAAGCGAACTTGAAATGTCACTTATTAGAAAAATACATTCTTCAAAAAAAGCACGGTACTATGACATTTAAGGATGGGTCTAAGCATTTCATCTTCTATCATAATTAAGACCATCTTTAGCTGTTTTTTGCTCTTGGTGATTATTGGTTTTTTGGTAATTTTTTATTATACCACCGTGAGACATACAATTACAAAGGTGTTCATAATTGGTTCTTGGTAATACAGTGTTCCAGCACCCATCCCTCCACCAGTGCCCCATTTCCACCACCAATGTACCCCAACCCCTCCCCCCCCACCCCAGGCTGCCTCAGTAGCAGGTACCCCAGTTTCCTCTCTTTCTCTATCTCTGTCTCTGCATCTCTCTCCCTCTTCTTTTACACATTGTGGCTAGCCCTGCAGATATTTAGAGTTTATCACTTAAGTCTCTTTGTGTATATTCAATGGTGAGTTTTAGTCTGCCGTTACCATTTCCCACACTTAGTAAAACACTGGTATCTATTTATATCCTATTAATGAATGCAGTCATTCTATATCTGTCCTTTCCTTCTGACTAATTTCACTCAGCATGATAATCTCCATGTCCATCCATTTGCAGGTAAATTTCATAATTTCATCTTCTCTGACAGCTGCATAGTATTCCATAGTGTAGATGAACCACAGTTTCTTTAGCCAGTCCTCTGTTCTCGGGCATTTAGGTTGTTTCCAGATTCTAGCTATAGTGAATAGCGCAGAGATGAATAAAGAAGTGCAGATAGTGTTTCTGCTATGTGTTTTTCGGTCTTTCGGGTATATTCCCAGGAGTGCTATTGCTGGATCAAATGGGAGCTCAATATCTAGTTTTCGGAGGAATGCCCATATTGTTTTCCAAAAGGGCTGGTTGGTGATTATTGTTTACCACAGCGTGAGGTCTAGGTAAATCCAAATATTATCATTTGATAATCTGGCAGAAGTGACTGCTCAAGGGTGGGAAACATTTTAAAATCCTTGCATTTCGGCCATTCATTAGGAAGGTTTTACCCTCTTACCCTCTCTTTGATTGGGGCCATACCCTGTGGTCCTTGAGACTTGGGGACTGCCTTCGACTTTGTGCCTGGGAGCCAATCAGGGCAGTGGTAGTGAACCATGTAGTGCCAGGGTTTGAACTCTGGTCACCTATATGCAAAGCATATGGTCAGAAAATTGAACTCTCTTCCAGGGCTTAGGAAAGACTTATAAGCCCTGATAAGCCCTGAGCACATGTGTTTGGATCGGTTGTCCACAGTCACTCACACCACAGTCACTCACACAATCCAGTTGGTCATTCCAATTTGTTGACTATGAAGGGGATAACCAATAAGATACAGAAACAACTAAGGGGTGGGGAGACATAATGTACTAAATCCAGGTCACTGCATAGAGATATGGTGTGGTGTGGAAGAAACAAAAAAGAGCGAAGAGTTTTCACGAGTGAGCAGTGACAAAAAAGAGCAGAGAGGTAAGAAAACGAGGCAGGGAAGAGTAGGACTAGAACAGGGCAGGGCAGGGATGCTGTCCAGGATGCAGAGGTTCAGGGTTGTGGCTCTTCAATCTGCAGAGACACCGGAAGAGTCATTAGAGAACCATTAAAGAAAAGGCTGTTAGGTCCCTGGAGGTCCCTGTGCTAATCTTACACGGTTGATGCCAGCCATAACACGTCTGTTGACTTGAAACAAGTTATTTTGCCAACAGAAAAGTGGATTGATTTAGAAACAATAAGGATCACTTGTATCACTTGCATCACTGTCTTCTTGTTGATCATCAATTTGCTCGACCAGGCACCAGTAGCATCTCCATATGTCCTGCCACATGCTAGTGTAGCCCAAGGGCATCTGCTAGCTCCAGGAACATAAAGAGCCTCAAACCATTCCTTCAGGTCATGGGAATGGTTTGAGGCTCAATAAGGATGGGATGGGAAATGGAGTCTCTTGAAACACATATCTTCCCTAAGCCAGAGTGAGAGTCGAGTGGGTGCAGGTGCTCAGGGGGCCTCGAGATGAAAGGCTGAGTTCAGAACAGACTGCGAAAGAGAAAGGAAGGCAAGGAAACCCCCAATGACGGGAGGGTCTCGTACTGAGTTCAGAGCAGACTGCAGAAAGGGAAAGGAAGGTAAGGAAACCCCCAATGACGGGAGGGTCTCGTAAAGGAGGGTTCCGAAGGACTCTGGAGGAAAGCAGAAGCCCTTTTATACCTTTTAAACAAAGGAGGTGGGTGAACGTTTCTTTATGTTCCAGGAATGTGGGCTGCTAAAATAGGGGAAGGCATCGAGGCAATTCTTCTGGTGTCCTGGTCAGCAGCGCCTGTCTTTCAGGTTATCGGGCACCACCTAGGCCACCCTTGGGACTTTCCATACAGAGCGATTCCCTTTCTTTAGGCTGTCTCCCTAATCTGTCCCTGTTTCCCCTTTTGTTTCTATAATTAGTACAATCCTTGTTAGCCTTTGAGGGACGGTAGCTGGGTAAGCGTGAACAACATTGTAATTGTATATCTCACCATGGTATAATAAAATGTTAAAAAAAAAAGAGCGACTCTTCCTTCCACTGGAAGCATCGCTGTCTGGAACAGCAACAAGTTGGGCCCTATAGTTCTCGCTATTTGTTTGGGCAGTGAGGTGGGGCTGGAGGGGCTACAGGCAGGTGCTTAGGGGGTTGCTTCGGGCAGTGCTGGGCAACCATGCAGTGCCAGGGATCAAATCCAGGGGCTCATCGACCCTTTGAACTAGCTCCCTGGGCACGGAAGTGGTTTGATCGTGCTGTGTGAGAAGCTCATCTAATTTCCTACCTCATTTAAGTAGGATTTCAGAATGCTCATTTTTATAATACCTAATTGGTAATTGTTTGAGGATAAATAAAGCAATAATGATATCTATATCTTTATTGAAATACTCCTTCCAAGAATACCTGTTATACAAAATTTACTTAAAAATATTTTTCACTCACCATTTAAAATCTCATTTTTTCATTTTTCTGAGCCCCCCCACCCAGTGTGCTGGGGACTGTGTGAGGCTATTCCATTTGCGGTAGCCTCCAGACCTCTGAAATGAATCATGAGGAACTAAGAGACAGAGAGAGTGGGAGGTTTTGATGAAGAGGGAGGAAGAAGGAGTTGTGTTTATCTACTCTCTAGCCTGCTGTGTAATCACTTCCACCAAGATTACCAGATATTTTGTCATGGCTATTTGGAAGCTGCTATTTGTCAGTCTGAGCCGAAACTTTTGCTTCGAAGTCAAAGCTATCATTGTAACTACTGTTGTAGTTTTTGGTATGAAATCCTTTCCCTGATCTCAAACGTGTTCTTTGGGGAGGCTCAAGTTATTTGGGCTGAGAAGACCCAGAGCAAAGGATGTGTTGCAATAGACGACCATTTTTTAAATTTTTTTTTTTCTTTTTTGGGTCACACCGGTGATGCTCAGGGGTTACTCCTGGCTCTGCACTCAGGAATTACTCCTGGCGGTGCTCGGGGACCATATGGGATGCCGGGGATCAAACCTGGGCCAGCACAGACCGGCCGCGTGCAAGGTAAACGCCCCTACCCGCTGGGCTATCACTCCGGCCCCCTAGACGGAAGCATTTTATTTCCTCTTGGTCCCAATGCTGAAACATTACTTATTGCATTAAGTATTGTTTGAGGCTCTTTATGTTCCTGGAGCAAGCAGGTGCCCTTGGGCTCTACTAGCATGAGACAGGACACATGGAGATGTTACTGGTGCCCGCTCGAGCAAATCGACGATGAACGGGAAGACAGTGATACAGTGACAGTGATTAAGTATTGTTAAAGCTTCTTGCATGGAAGGGAATTTTGAGCTGATCTCTAAACGGGAGAAGAGTGCCCAAACATTTCCTTTGCTATTTTTGGCAGAGCTTTTGTGTGTCAAGGGCTTCATCCTCCCCTTGGTCTTACTATCATGTCCCAGAAATACTGCAATAGTTGGGAAACAGGGATGTGGGGGGGAATTCACATGGAAATAACTGGGAGGGACATGGACCCAAAATGGCCTAGGGCAGAGGCCTTCTGTGAACTGAGAGGAAGAAAGGCTAGTGGAGGCCCAGGAACATCCTGAGCAGATAGCAATGGAAATGGCAGCAAGTGGAGACCCTTGCTGTTAGAACTTTGTGTTGCCACCTCAACAAGGGTGGTCCCCCGACACTCTGACTCTTGTGGACTGCCTCTCCAGAACATTCTCCCTGCTGGGCACCACCCACCTGCCCACCGGGGTGGCTTCAGCTCTGCTGCTGCTTTCCAGTTTGCAGATTAGGGGAAGACACACTCCCAGATCTAGAACTCTCCTATCAACTCTTCTCACAGATAGTGTTTGATCAATAGTGTTTTGATTCTTCTGGAATTTTTTTCAAGTCCTTCAAGTTTTGATGAACCAGAAGGACTAGAGTTGTTTCTATGTGATGGGAACACTCTTCTGTTCTGAGGCTATGCGTACATCATGGCCTGTTTGAATGAAGTCTAGTGAGGAGGAAAAAGTAAACTGACATCAAACAAAATAACAAAATCAAGCCAAGCAAAACATAGAGTCATTTACTGCGATAATAAGAAAGAAGATAGAAAATTGTGTAATGCACTAATTATCTTTAAAAGTAAATCTCCCCTCTCAGTACCTGTTTGCAAACCATAATACCCAAAAGGATAGAGAGAGAGAAGAGGATGGAGGGAGGGAGGATAGAGGGAGAGAGGAGAGAGGAGAGAGAGAGAGAGAGAGAGAACCTGCCATGGTGGACAGCAGGTGGGGAGGGCAGAAGGGAATCTGGGGACATTAGTGGTGGAAAATGTGCACTGGTGCAGGGACGGGTGTTGGACCATTGAGTGAAACCCAATCATGAACAACTTTGTTACGTATTTCATGATGCAACTAAATATTTTTTAAAAATAATAAAGAATGGTACCAAGTCTCAGCATGTGCTGCTGGCCATGGTTAATTCTTGCATTAATATTCCCTCTCTGACCTACTGCCAGTCCTTTTCAAGCTCTTCCAGGAAATAGAAGAAACAGAAACACTCCCAAACAGCTTCTACGAGGCACATATCACCCCTGATACCCAAAGCAGGGAGAGACAACACAAAGAAAGAAAACTACAGACCAATATCCCTGATGAACACGGATGCTAAGATCTTCAACAAAATACTAGCAAACAGAATCCAAAGACTCATCAAGAAGATTATACATCATGACCAAGTTGGATTCATCCCGGGAATGCAAGGATGGTTCAACATTCGCAAGTCAATCAACATAATACATCATATCAATAAAAAGAAAAAATAAAAACCATATGATCCTTTCAATAGACGCAGAAAAAGCATTTGACAAGATCCAGCACCCGTTCATGATTAAAACGCTCCAGAAAATGGGAATTGAAGGGACTTTCCTCAAGATAGTTACAGCCATCTACCAAAAGCCCACAGCAAGCATCATTCTAAATGGGGGAAAAGTTGAAAGCCTTCCCCCTGAGATCAGGGACAAGACAAGGTTGCCCCCTCTCACCTCTTTTATTCAATATAGTACTGGAAGTACTTGCCATAGCAATCAGAGAAGAAAAGGACATCAAGGGCATCCAGATAGGCAAGGAAGAAGTCAAGCTATCATTATTTGCAGATGACATGATATTATACCTAGAGAACCCTAAACTCTCAACCAAAAAACTCCTAGAAACAATAGAGCGCATATAGTAGAGTGGCAGGATACAAAATCAACACCCAAAAGTCAGTGGCTTTCCTATATACAAATAGCGAAACAGAAGAAAGGGATATTAAGGAAACAATTCCATTCACAATTGTGCCACAGAAAATCAAATACCTAGGAATCAACTTACCCAAGTATGTAAAGGACCTGTACAAAGAAAACTACAAGACACTGCTCCAAGAGATAAAGAGGACACAAGGAAATGGAAACACATTCCCTGTTCATGGATGGGGAGAATCAACATTGTCAAAATGGTAATACTCCCTAGAGCTCTGTACAGATTCAATGCAGTCCCTATAAGGATACCGATGACATTCTTCAAAGAAATTGACCAAACGCTCCTGAAATTTGTATGGAACAATAAACCCCCAAGGATAGCTAAAGCAATCCTCGGGAAAAAGAAGATGGGAGGCATCACCTTTCCCAACTTCAAACTGTACTACAAGGCAGTAGTAATTAAAACAGCATGGTATTGGAATAAAAACAGACCTGTGGACCTATGGAATAGAATAGAGTATCCTGACACCCAACCTCAAACACATGATCATTTAATCTTTGATAAAGGTGCAATGAGTCTAAAATGGAGTAAGGAAAGCCTCTTCAACAAGTGGTGTTGGGAAAACTGGGCATCGACATGTAAAAAAATGAATTTGGACCTGTGTCTAACACCATGCACAAAAATCAGATCAAAATGGACTAAAGATCTCAATATCAGACTTGAATCCATAAAGTACATTGAAGAAAATATAGGAAAAACCCTCCACGACATTGAAGCTAAAGGCATCTTCAAAGGTGAAACATCACTAACAAAGCAACTAGAAGAAAAGATAAACATATGGGACTACATGAAACTGAAAAGCTTCTGCACCTCAAAAGAAACAGTGACTAAGATACAAAAAGCAGTCCACAGAATGGGAAAGAATATTCACCCAATACCCATCTGATAAGGGGTTAATATCCAGGATATATCAGGCACTGGTAGAACTTTACAAGAAGAAAACAAACAACCCCATCAAAAAATGGGGACAAGAAATGAACAGAAACTTCAGCAAGGGAAGAAATTCGAATGGCCAAAAAACATATGAAAAAATGCTCATCATCACTAATCATCAGAGAGATGCAAATCAAAACAACAATGAGATACCACTTTACACCACAGAGACTGGCACATATTCAAAAGAGCAAGAACAACAAGTGCTGGCGCGGATGTGGGGAAAAGGGGACACTCATCCATTGTTGGTGGGAATGCCGGCTGGTACAGCCTTTCTGGAAAACAATATGGACTTTCCTCCAAAGACTAGAAATTGAACTCCCATTTGACCCAGCCATACCACTCCTGGGAATCTACTCTGGGAAACCAAAAATACGCAGCGGAAACACCATCCCTACTTTTATGTTCATAGCAGCATTATTCACAATAGCCAGAATCTGGAAGCAACCAGAGTGCCCGAAAATCGATGACTGGATAAAGAAGCTTTGGTACATCTACACAATGGAATACTATGCAGCTGTTAGGAAAAATGAAGTTATAAAATTTGCCTATAAATGGATGGACATGGAGAAGATTATGTTGAGTGAAATTAGCCAGAAGGAGAGAGACAGATACAGAATGACTGCATTTATTTGCATGGCATAAATATATATGTACATATTATGATACCAATATCCAAGGTCAAGTGAAACATATATCAGGAGGTCTTGTCAAAGGTGGAGATTATCACAAACGTGTGGGAGTCAGAGTTTAGGTAAGACAGAAAATGGAACAGGGGGCTAACAATTGTGAGGGTACTAATGCCAACCTAGAACTGAGCATTAAATAGAGGCAAAAGGATACAAATGACAACCTTTTAATGTATGTTCTGTAATCCATAGTCTGGAAGGGAAGGAAAAGAGAAAGAGAGAGAAAGGGAAAGAAATAAAGAACCTGCCATGGAGCAGGGCTGGGGAAGGGGGAGGGAACCGGGGATGTTGGTGGTGGGAGATGGGCACTGGTGGAGGGACGGGTGCTGAAACACTGTATGACCAAAACCCAAACATGAACTTTTTAATTGTATATCTTTTTATTTGTATATCTCACGGTGGTATAATAAAATACTTAAAAAAAAATATTCCCTCTCTGTGTTCATATAATCATGGAAATTGCAAATAAAACAATTAGAAACTTTGGTAGCAAATGAATATATCAAATTAAAAAATGAAAATGTTTTTTTTAGATTTTAGTGTATTTGAAAGTATCTAAATGTTTGCTGAATTTTACCAAAACAAGAACTTAAGTTTTTCACTATAAGTTGATTCAGGTCATATGACAGCTCAAAACAAGAATTCTGATTTCCCAAGCTAGTCAAATTCTATAAAATTTTTCTTTCACTGGTTTTATTTATTTATGTATTTGGCCTCAACTGGCTGAGCTCAGGGTTTATTCCTAGTTACTCAGGGAACACTCCTTGTAGGGTTTTGGGGATCATATCGAGATGCCGAAGGGTCAGCTGTGTGCAAGGTAAATGGCTGCTGCTGTACTGTTGCTCTGCCCCCACCCTATTTTTTTGAAAGTAAGAGTTAATATAAAAGTCTAGTACACTCACAATGTATGGAAAGCACTTGTATTGTATAGAGAAAAACCAATGGGGTCAGAACACTTGTATAAATAAAACAAAGATACATGATTTAATAAAATTACCATAGGTGATGAAATATCACACAACCTTACAGTGTAGTGTGTGTGTATGTGTTTGTATGTGTGTAGCGGTTGTTGGGCCGTACCCAGTGGTACTCAGGGTTTATTCTGGCTCTCTGCCCAGAGGTTCTTTTTGGCAGTGTTGGAGGTGTGGCAGGAGGGTGGGGGTAGGATTAGGGGGGAACTATATGTGGTCCAGGGATTTGAATCGGCCAGTTTCATGCAAGGCAAGTGCCTTACCCCCCCATACTACCCTCTGTTCCCCAGAATAGTCTTTTCTTCTCTTTATTCAAACACTGTGACTTACAAAGTTGATGACAATACAATTGTTTCAGACATTCAGTATTCCAACATCTGTCCCACCACCAGTGTGCCCTTCCCTCCACTAATGTCCCAGTTTCCTCATCACCTCCCAAGCCTGCACCCTTGCATAGGCTTTCTTCTCCCTCCCTCCCTGTCTCTCCTCTCTTTCTTTCTCTCTCTCTCTCTCTCTTTCTTTCTTTCTTTCTTCCTTCCTTCCTTCCTTCCTTCCTTCCTTCCTTCCTTCCTTCCTTCCTTCCTTCCTTCCTTCCTTCCTTCCTTCCTTTCTTTCTTTCTTTCTTTCGCTTTTTTGGGTCATATCTGGCAATACTCAAGGGTTGCTCTTACCTTGGCTGTGTTTGAGGACCATATATGATGCTGAAGATTGAACCCAGGTAGGCAGTGTGCAAGGCACACAGCCTACTATTTCTCTGGGTGCTAACTCAGATTTCTAACTTTTATAATTACAGAAAAGTAATTTGGGGTAAAATCCTGGAGTTTGCATTTCTGTGAATTCCAGGAGCTACAGTCTGCTGTCTGTACTTGGAGCATGTTTCATTATTTTTTGGTTTTTGGACCACACCCAACAGTGCTCAGGGTTTTTGAACAAACTGGATCTGTGCTCAGAAATCACTCCAAGCAGTGCTCTGGGGTTCATATATAGTGCTGGTGTTTAAACTCAGCTAAACTGTGTGCAAGGCAAGTGCCTACTTGTACTAGCTCTCCAGTCCCATGAGAGCTTGTGTTAAGAGTCACTAATCTTATCTAGATCAAGGAATAGGGAAGTAATAAATGCTCAAAGTATCAAAGTAAGAACAGGTCTTTAGTAGGACAGGGAAGCTACGACAGGGAAGGAAAGAGAGGGGTCAGACAGGTGTTGGGTGGGGCCAAGACACTGGGAAACAGTGGAGGGAAGCGGACCTTGCTGGAGGGTGTGGTGCTAGAATGTGATAGAATGTGCTGGAATATGTTCTGCATGAAACCGTGTCACTGGCAGTATTGTAAATTGTCGGGCGCTCCCCGCGGGTCCCCGACAGTGCCGGGAAGCGAAGTTCCCTTCTACCTCCGAAGCCGGCGAGGAACGGATGAAAACTCAGGAATCCGATGCAGTTTTAAAAGGCTTTTACTTATCACAGGTTCAGGCATACAAATCAGCAAAAGGAAAAACCCGATGCTTAGGATTCCAGGCTAGAACCCCAGCCACGTGTAGGCCAAGATGGCGACAACCACGTGTAAAAGCTTCCAAGGGAATGCACGCTCACAAAGAGAGATCCCACAAGGAAGAAGGAAGCGAGAGCGGGAACTGGCTAGTTTATATCCCTGTAACTCAGACCTTCCTCCCACTGTTATGGAAAGCAGGGAGGGTCCAATGCCCTTAGGTAATCCCTCCCTGCACCTCACCTAGGGCCTTTACTGTGCTAATGTTTTGAGCCGAAATCTGCTTAGGAATGCTTTTTGTAGTGTAGAGAAGGGGGTTTCTGAGATGGCATGTCTCTGTACCTTGACCAACACCAATGCCAGTTAAATATTTCTCCAAGCCTTCACAAGTCTCCTCTACTTCATTGTAGTTTTATATTTTAGTTGCCTTTGAGTATATCAGGGGAGCCATGCTTGTTTTCTTGGAAGCAAACAGCATTTCTCTCTGGTCTAATTACTTAGGTGTCCTACGTGGCCAGGCTAATATGCTGGTAAGATCTAGCTAGTCCCACGATGATTGTGATAGCATGGGAGAATATTTATACCAGCTAGTACAGCATACCTGGTCGGATAAACTGCCACATTTAGACTACCCCCTTATCTACAGAGTGATTTTGCGGGAGGCAATCCAGAGCAGATGCAGCGGCCCTTAGGAGTCCTGCAACAGGTCATGATGTATTATCTTTTTGATGAGTCTTTTGATTCTGTTTGCTAGTATTTTGTTGAAGATCTTAGCTTCTGTGTTCATCAAGGAGATTGGTCTGTAATTTTCCTTCTTCGTGTTGTCTCTCCCTGTTTTGGGTATCAGGGTGATATATGCCTCGTAGAAGCTGTTTGGGAGTGTTTCTGTTTCTTCTATTTCCTGGAAGAGCTTAAACAGGACAGGCAGTAGGTCCTCCTTAAAAGGTTTGGTAGAATTTGCTAGTGAACCCATCCAGACCTGGGTTTTTGTGTTTGGGCAGACTTTTAATTACTGTTTCAATTTCCTCGATGGTGATAGGCTTATTCAGGTATTGGAGGTCTTCTTGTTTCAATCATGGGAGATTATAAGACTTCAGGAATTTATCCATTTCTTCTAGGTTCTCATGTTTCGTGGCATACAGGTTCTCAAAGTAATCTCTGATGATCTTTTGAATTTCTGTCTTTTCTGTTGTGATGTCACCATTTTCATTTCTGATTCTCTTTATTTGGGTTCTCTCTTTCCCTGACTTTCCAAGTCTTGCCAGTGACTTGTCGATCTTGTTTATTTTTTCAAAGAACCAGCTCTTGGTTTCATTAATCTTTTGGATTGTTTTTTTTGGTTTCCAGCTCGTTGATTTCCTCCCTAAGTTCTATTTCCTTCTTTCTGCCGTGGTTGGGCTTCTTTTGTTGGTCTTTTTTTCTAACATTTTCAGCTGTGAGGACGGTTATTTATGTGGGCCCTTTCTTCTTTCCTTATAAATGCTTGCAGAGCTATGAACTTTCCTCTTAACACAGCTTTTGCTGTGTCCCACAAGTTCTGATAGTTGGTATCTTCATTGTCATTTGTTTCTAGGAATCTTTGGATTTCCTGTTTGATTTCTTCTATGACCCATTTGTTGAACAGCAGTGAGCTGTTCAGTTTTCAGGTGTTTGGTTTGACTCCCTGCTTCTGTGTATGATTAACTACTATTTTCAGTGCATCATGATCTGAAAAGATAGTTGACACAATTTCTACCTTTTTATTTTGTTGAGGTATGCTTTGTGAAATCAGGGTTTTCTGACCAAAAAAAATTCTAGACTGGTGACTCTTTTTTTGATCTATGTACTTAGACACCATGGTTTACTGTTGCAGGACTCCTAAGGGCCGCTGCATCTGCTCTGGATTGCCTCCCGCAAATCACTCTGTAGATAAGGGGGTAGTCTAAATGTGGCAGTTTATCCGACCAGGTATGCTGTACTAGCTGGTATAAATATTCTCCCATGCTATCACAATCATCGTGGGACTAGCTAGATCTTACCAGCATATTAGCCTGGCCCACGTAGGACACCTAAGTAATTAGACCAGAGAGAAATGCTGTTTGCTTCCAAGCAAACAAGCATGGCTCCCTGATATACTCAAAGGCAACTAAAATATAAAACTACAATGAAGTAGAGGAGACTTGTGAAGGCTTGGAGAAATATTTAACTGGCATTGGTGTTGGTCAAGGTACAGAGACATGCCATCTCAGAAACCCCCTTCTCTACACTACAAAAGCATTCTTAAGCAGATTTCGGCTCAAAACATTAGCACAGTAAAGGCCCTAGGTGAGGTGCAGGGAGGGATTACCTAAGGGCATTGGACCCTCCCTGCTTTCCATAACAGTGGGAGGAAGGTCTGAGTTACAGGGATATAAACTAGCCGGTTCCCGCTCTCGCTTCCTTCTTCCTTGTGGGATCTCTCTCCTTGTGAGCGTGCATTCCCCTTGGAAGCTTTTACACGTGGTTGGTCGCCATCTTGGCCTACACGTGGCTGGGGTTCTAGCCTGGAATCCTAAGCATCGGGTTTTTCCTTTTGCTGATTTGTATGCCTGAACCTGTGATAAGTAAAGCCTTTTAAAACTGCATCGGATTCCTGAGTTTTCATCCGTTCCTCGCCGGCCGGAGGTAGAAGGGAACTTCGCTTCCCGGCACTGTCGGGGACCCCGGCGGAGCGCCCGACATTTGGCGTCCCTGGCGTGGGCACCACGAACATCGTCTGGTCTAATTATCATCGGACAGAGATCATCTGCCTCCGAACCGTGAGTAAAATGATCGATATCTCATGGTATAGATACATTGTATCTTTTATTGGCTCAGAACCATACATAGCCCAGTCTGTAAAGTTCCTTTCTGAGAACTACTCTATCTTTTCACAAATCATCTGGGTCCTTGCGATTTTTAAACTGTACCTTTGTGTAAGGACAATGTTTAATAGAGAGAGGGAAGAAAGTAATAAATTGAATGCAATCTTAAGGGACGAGGTTTACTCAGCGATTAAAGAAATAAGTGAGGATCATAAAACTACAGGTAGACTGGTCTTAAAGCTTGAGGACAGAATTATTAAACAGAGTTTAAAATTTGAAAAGAAATTAGAAGAACAGGAAAGTAAAATTATTAAACAGAATTTAAAATTTGAGTAAAAATTAGAAGAACAGGATTTAAAATTCAAAGAAAAATTAGAAGAACAGGATTTAAAATTCAAAGAAAAAATTATAAGAACAGGATTTAAAATTCAAAGAAAAATTAGAAGAACAGGATTTAAAATTCAAAGAAAAAATTAGAAGACCAGGAAAGTAAAATTACTAAACAGGATTTAAAATTTGAAGTAAAGTTTGAAGAGCAGAAGAAGGATATCGATAAAATCAGCACTATCTTAGAGGAAGAAGTTGACAAACAGAGAGATAGAATAGATGGACAGAAAGAGGAGGTTTGGAAGTTACACATAAGATTGAAAGAACAAAAGGAAGAAATATATAGGAAACTTGAAAACTTAAACCAAGAAATGGATGTGTTACGCAGGGAGATTTCTGATTTCATAACTTATCAATCAGGACCTAGCGCTTCACAAACACGCCCAAGGCTGTAGACTTGAAAAAGGTGTATACATTCCCAGCAAAAAAATCTAAAAAGAATTCTAATGTGGCTGATAACTTAGAGGAGGAACAGGAAAACCCAGAGGAGGCAAATTCCCAAGCTGAAAATCTCCCCAGAGTTAATACCCTCAATGGGGTAGATGTTCCTCTGCCAGATACTACAAGCTCTGATGAGGAAGAACGGGAGGAACAGGTTAGCTCGAATCAAAGAGCAAAGCGCAGCAATCTTTCTCATGACCAATCTAAAGATAAAGTAAAACCGATTCATGAAGACTTAAAAAATTGAGTCAATAACTCCCGTTTAGGAAGGCTTTGCGACAGGTTTGGAATATCAAGTCCTTATACTTTAAAAATATTTAGCTGATTGGAGGCGAAAATAGTCAGTGGGTATTGGGAGACTTTGAAATGGTAGCCCATACTTGTCTAAACAAATCACAGTACATGCAATGGCAAATGTGGTATGCAGATGGGGTTAACCGGAATATTGACACTTTAAGAGAAAAGGAATCAGGCCATACTATAACTTTTGCCATGCTAAAAGGTGAAGGTGAATGGCAAAAGAAAGCAAAACAAGCGACATTACCTGAACCTATTTTAAAATTTGTTCGGGAGACAGCATTAAAAGCGTGGGAAAGAGTAGGTTCCGACCCAGAATTTCTAGGTAGCTATCCGGAAAATTTACCAGGGTCGTGATGAACCATACTTTGATTTTGTTGGGAGATTATGTGAAACAATCCAAAGACAGGTTCAAGACCCAACCACTCAAGAAGTCCTAAAAGCGAAACTTAGCATATGAGAATGCTAATCAAAAATGTCGAGCATTACTATATAGTATTAAGGAAAAGGATGACCTCATGGGGGTATCTAAAGGCCTGTAGAAATGTCGGTTTAACCTCCCATAGAACACAGGATGATATAGAGGCTTATCCCATACAGCAGGAGGATCAGGAGAGGGATGAAATGTCAAACAGCTTTAGGGGGGGAGAAACAATAAACTTCAAAGGATAAACAATAATCGGAGAAACTATTCTAATAATCGCAACTCCACCCCTCGGAGGGCCCCACCTGGACCATGCCCAAGGTGCAGAAAAGGAAAACATTGGGCCAGAGACTGTCGGTCTTGGAGGCGAAGTCAGCCTCAGGCTTCATCTGGACAGATAACCTGCTTTAGCTGCGGAAAGAAGGGACACACCCGTAGAGATTGCCCATCTTCTAAAACTATCAATACAGGGCAACATTCTAATAATCCCTTTATAGGAAATGTTACATGGACCCCCTCCCAGGTTCCACAAGCTCCTGCAGGCTCAAATAACATCTATGCCTCCCCTAATGCGGGAAACTGGGTGGGGGCCAGCCCCAGGCCCAGCTGAATCCAGGGGCACTCTCCTTCATTCCACCTGCCCAGTATCCTCCGAATCAGAATCCACAGAATTACAGTCAATAAATGCTCTTTGGCCTACCCCATCAGGCAGTGGCAGTCCCGACATTCTCTGCCCTAAGACTGTCACAATATACCCAAGTCAAGACCCCTACATGCTAAAAACAGGGATAAAAGGACCTGCTCCCCCAGGTAGTATGGGTTTAATTCAGGGGAGCGATTGGCTGAAATTTAAGGGAATTATGGTGCATTTTGGACTTCTGGATCCTGAATCTCATGGAGAGATAATACTGTCAATATCTGTGCCAACTAAATGGACTTTTAAAAAAGGGGAACCACTTGCTAAACTATTATTATTTTTTGAGGATCCGTGTAGTCAGTCCGAACACCCTACAGCTGGTGGCTTAAACAGTACCAACCATTCCGCCAACTTCATTGTTGGTTATACAGCCACACAGAACCAAGCCCACCAGCCACCTGCTAACTATCTAGTTGGGTACACTACCAGAATTTCTCAGGCCAAGCGGCTGGTTATACCCATCGAAATTTATAAAAGGAAATTCAAAGGCATGTTGGATACAGGGGGAGACATATCCATAATCTCCACCAAGTATTGGCCCTCTAACTGGGCCCTAAAGAAAGTGTCCCATAGCCTGAGCGGGGTAGGCAATATCTCCTCCTCTCTTCTCCGACAGAGTGCGAGGTGGCTGCCGTGTATTGGCCCTGAAGGGAATGTAGCCATGGTCCAGCCTTATATAGCCCCTATGCCTTTAACTTTATGGGGTCGAGACATGCTGGAGCAGTGGGGGGGCAGTAATCCCACATACCTCGTCCAATTCCCGTCGAGCACCAATTCCAGCTCTCCATAATAAGCCTAACACCGGGAGTAACCCTTTTTAATTGGGGCCGCTGTGGTTAAGTGCCCACCACCTATCCGTATTCAGTGGAAGTCTGACAAACCTATATGGACACCACAGTGGCCCCTCAATACCAAAAAAGTTAGAGGCGCTAACAAATCTAGTGGAAGAACAGCTGAAATTAGGACATATTGAAGAAACGTTTTCAGAATGGAATTCTCCTGTTTTTGTAATACAGAAAAAATCAGGCAAATGGCGTTTGCTGATTGACTTAAGGAATGTAAATTCTACTATGGTCCCCATGGGGAGCCCTACAACCTGGGCTCCCTCTCCAGCAGCTATTCCTAAGGATTGGCCGCTAATTATCATAGATTTAAAAGACTGCTTTTACAGCATACCTATGCACCCAGATGATCGGAAAAGGTTTGCATTTTCAGTCCCTTCCATTAATCATAAAGGTCCTTTACTTAGGTTTCAGTGGACAGTATTGCCCCAAGGGATGACTAATTCACCTACGATGTGTCAACACTTTGTTGATGAGGTTTTGCAACCCATTCGGTGCTAAATTTCCTGGTGCATACATCATCCACTACATGGATGATATCCTGCTAGCTTGTGATAATTCCAGAGATCTCCAGAATTTATATAATGATGTAATGACAGTTTTACCAGAGGCTGGCTTACAAGTAGCTCCGGAAAAAATTCAGATGCAGCCTCCATATGAATATTTGGGCTATGCTTTTGACCGCACTACAGTGCGTCCTCAAAAAAATTCCATTAGTCAGAAAGGGCTCAAAACCTTGAATGATTTTCAAAAACTGCTGGGGGATATCAACTGGGTGCGCCCCTCCCTTGGTATTCCTAACTGTGAGCTCAGTAACCTGTTCCACACCCTTGAAGGTGATCCTGCTTTAAATAGCCCAAGGCAGCTAACTCCTAAAGCTCAGAAGGAATTAGATTTTTTTCATGGATCGGCTTCAAAAATTTTACCTCTCCAGATTTAATCCCGGAGAAAAGGTATGGTTCTTGGTCTTCAACACTCCTGGAGTCTCCAACTGCTGCTATAGCCCAATTATCTGGACCGTTAGAATGGGTTTACTTACATAACAAGCAGAATCGTACTGCTACACCTTACCTTGAGATGATAGCTAACCTTATAATTAAGGGAAGATCAAGAACCCAAGTATTACTTGGACACGATCCCCATGTAATTGTACTACCTGACCCTAAAAAAGAAATTGAAGCTGTTTTACCACTCAGTGAAATCCTTCAGAGAGCTTTAGCAGATTTTTCAGGAGAAATATCTTATCATTACCCAGCTGGAAAAACCTGGGAATTTCTGAAAAGGGACACCTTTTGTAATTTCCACCATTGTCCGCTCCTCTCCCATTCCTGATGCTCCAGTGTATTATATTGATGGCTCCTCATCAGGAAGGGGTGGAATTACAGGTCCTTCGTTGACCACTACTGTGCATACAAATTATAAATCTGCCCAACAAGTGGAACTCCGCCACCCTGATACATTTACTATCCCATGTATCTGGCCCATGTAATGTGGTGAGTGATTCTGCATATGTAGTTGGTTTATTTCCTGGAATTGTCACTGCTTCTTTAAATGCCCATAATCCTATAATTCAGGAGCTACTTCATAAACTACAAGATCTCCTCCGGAAATAGAACATTCCCTATATACATCTCCCACATCCGTTCTCACAGCCGACTCCCGGGCCAATGGTTCGAGGAAACGAAGCAGCAGATCTCTTGGCAGCACCAGTATTTAAATCAGCTGAGGAAGAGCACCAGACTCTACATACAAATGCCCGCCGCCTTCATGTACACCATGGCATCCCATGGAGACAAGCTAAACAAATTGTCCAAACTGTCCTGTCTGTGCTCCTTTACATTGTACATCTCATGTAGCAGGAGCAAATCCTCGAGGTTTACAGACAAACCAACTGTGGCAGATGGATATAACTCATACTAACTTATTTCCCAACAAACCTTTCCTTCATGTGGTCATCAATACATATTCCCGGTTCATATGGGCTGTTCCTATGACGTCTGAAAGAGCTAAATCTGTTTGTTCATTTTTACTCCAGTGCTTCTCCGTCATGGGTATTCCCCATACCATAAAAACAGATAATGGTCCTGCTTACACCAGCAAAACCTTCAAATCCTTTTTGCGAGGAATGGCAGATCAAACATATTACAGGAATTCCATATAATCCACAAGGACAAGGAATAGTTGAACGTGCCCACAGAACGCTTAAAACTCAGCTATTAAAGCAACGGAAAACAAGTATGCCTCCAATGGATTCTTTATCTTTAACATTATGCACCTTAAACTTCTTAAATATACCTTAAGGGAGATCCCTATACCGCGGCTGAACGTCACTTTCAAGAAGATATGCAAACTCAAAAAACAGTCAATTCACCTATCTGGGTGAAAATTGATGATAAATGGATTGCATGTCATCTCCTCATTCGGGGAAGAGGCTATGCTTTCATTTCTACAGATGATAACCCCTGCCAAGAAACTCTGGGTTCCTCTACGACTTGTTAAGACTAGAATTCTCCAAGAATCAGAACACAACTAATTCTTTCAATATAAAGTCTTAAATTTTAAATTGCAAGTTGCTGTTTAAACTTCCTGGATTGGTTCATTTTAATAATGATCTTGTTTTGCAGTCTGTGATCATGGTTCATGTCTAATATCTTGCCTTACAGCCTAAATATTTTCTTTCTTACAAAAAACAAGGTGGAAAAATGGGTGGACTCTGAATATAGTGCTTAATGTCAATATGTTTCAAGGACTAATGTTAAAGTTTCCTTTTTTAATGTTTTGCTCACGGGTATTTGCAGAAAAAGAACTTTACTGCTGCAGATTCTTTCTATGTTGCTTGAGGCTTTGGACTCTGATCACAGTGCTCATTACAAAAATGTTTGCTAAATCAATGAAAAATTGTTTTTCTAATGATTCTGTTCACAGGATGAGAT
>JAJIBD010023579.1:0-70410 GCA_021461705.1 Cryptotis parvus | reverse complement strand
TTTTTCTAACATTTTCAGCTGTGAGGACGGTTATTTATGTGGGCCCTTTTCTTCTTTCCTTATAAATGCTTGCAGAGCTATGAACTTTCCTCTTAACACAGCTTTTGCTGTGCCCCACAAGTTCTGATAGTTGGTATCTTCATTGTCATTTGTTTCTAGGAATCTTTTGATTTCCTGTTTGATTTCTTCTATGACCCATTTGTTGAACAGCAGTGAGCTGTTCAGTTTTCAGGGTGTTTGGTTTGACTCCCTGCTTCTGTGTATGATTAACTACTATTTTCAGTGCATCATGATCTGAAAAGATAGTTGACAAATTTCTACCTTTTTATTTTGTTGAGGTATGCTTTGTGAAATCAGGGTTTTCTGACCAAAAAAAAATTCTAGACTGGTGACTCTTTTTTGATCTATGTACTTAGACACCATGGTTTACTGTTGCAGGACTCCTAAGGGCCGCTGCATCTGCTCTGGATTGCCTCCCGCAAATCACTCCGTAGATAAGGGGGTAGTCTAAATGTGGCAGTTTATCCGACCATGTATGCTGTACTAGCTGGTATAAATATTCCCCCCATGCTATCACAATCATCGTGGGACTAGCTAGATCTTACCAGCATATTAGCCTGGCCACGTAGGACACCTAAGTAATTAGACCAGAGAGAAATGCTGTTTGCTTCCAAGCAAACAAGCATGGCTCCCTGATATACTCAAAGGCAACTAAAATATAAAACTACAATGAAGTAGAGGAGACTTGTGAAGGCTTGGAGAAATATTTAACTGGCATTGGTGTTGGTCAAGGTACAGAGACATGCCATCTCAGAAACCCCCTTCTCTACACTACAAAAGCATTCCTAAGCAGAATTCCGCTCAAAACATTAGCACAGTAAAGGCCCTAGGTGAGGTGCAGGGAGGGATTACCTAAGGGCATTGGACCCTCCCTGCTTTCCATAACAGTGGGAGGAAGGTCTGAGTTACAGGGATATAAACTAGCCGGTTCCCCGCTCTCGCTTCCTTCTTCCTTGTGGGATCTCTCTCCTTGTGAGCGCTCATTCCCCTTGGAAGCTTTTACACGTGGTGGTCGCCATCTTGGCCTACACGTGGCTGGGGTTCTAGCCTGGAATCCTAAGCATCGGGTTTTTCCTTTTGCTGATTTGTATGCCTGAACCTGTGATAAGTAAAGCCTTTTAAAACTGCATCGGATTCCTGAGTTTTCATCCGTTCCTCGCCGGCTCGGGAGGTAGAAGGGAACTCGCTTCCCGGCACTGTCGGGGACCCCGGCGGAGCGCCCCGACATTTGGCGTCCCTGGCGGGGGCACCACGAACATCGTCTGGTCTAATTATCATCGGACAGAGATCATCTGCCTCCGAACCGTGAGTAAAATGATGGATATCTCATGGTATAGATACATTGTATCTTTTATTGGCTCAGAACCATACATAGCCCAGTCTATAAAGTTCCTTTCTGAGAACTACTCTATCTTTTCACAAATCATCTGGGTCCTTGCGATTTTTAAACTGTACCTTTGTGTAAGGACAATGTTTAATAGAGAGAGGGAAGAAAGTAATAAATTGAATGCAATCTTAAGGGACGAGGTTTACTCAGCGATTAAAGAAATAAGTGAGGATCATAAAACTACAGGTAGACTGGTCTTAAAGCTTGAGGACAGAATTATTAAACAGAGTTTAAAATTTGAAAAGAAATTAGAAGAACAGGAAAGTAAAATTATTAAACAGAATTTAAAATTTGAGGAAAAAATTAGAAGAACAGGATTTAAAATTCAAAGAAAAATTAGAAGAACAGGATTTAAAATTCAAAGAAAAATTAGAAGAACAGGATTTAAAATTCAAAGAAAAAATTAGAAGAACAGGATTTAAAATTCAAAGAAAAATTAGAAGAACAGGAAAGTAAAATTATTAAACAGGATTTAAAATTTGAAGTAAAGTTTGAAGAGCAGAAGAAGGATATCGATAAAATCAGCACTATCTTAGAGGAAGAAATTGACAAACAGAGAGATAGAATAGATGGACAGAAAGAGGAGGTTTGGAAGTTACACATAAGATTGAAAGAACAAAAGGAAGAAATATATAGGAAACTTGAAAACTTAAACCAAGAAATGGATGTGTTACGCAGGGAGATTTCTGATTTCATAACTTATCAATCAGGACCTAGCGCATACCCAACACTGGGGCGCGAACCAACAAAAAGCCTTCACAAACACGCCCCAAGGCTGTAGACTTGAAAAAGGTGTATACATTCCCAGCAAAAAAATCTAAAAAGAATTCTAATGTGGCTGATAACTTAGAGGAGGAACAGGAAAACCCAGAGGAGGCAAATTCCCAAGCTGAAAATCTCCCCAGAGTTAATACCCTCAATGGGGTAGATGTTCCTCTGCCAGATACTACAAGCTCTGATGAGGAAGAACGGGAGGAACAGGTTAGCTCGAATCAAAGAGCAAAGCGCAGCAATCTTTCTCATGACCAATCTAAAGATAAAGTAAAACCGATTCATGAAGACTTAAAAATTGAGTCAATAACCCCGTTTAGGAAGGCTTGCGACAGGTTTGGAATATCAAGTCCTTATACTTTAAAATATTTAGCTGATTGGAGCGAAAATAGTCAGTGGGTATTGGGAGACTTTGAAATGGTAGCCCATACTTGTCTAAACAAATCACAGTACATGCAATGGCAAATGTGGTATGCAGATGGGGTTAACCGGAATATTGACACTTTAAGAGAAAAGGAATCAGGCCATACTATAACTTTTGCCATGCTAAAAGGTGAAGGTGAATGGAAAAAGAAAGCAAAACAAGCGACATTACCTGAACCTATTTTAAAATTTGTTCGGGAGACAGCATTAAAAGCGTGGGAAAGAGTAGGTTCCGACCCAGAATTTCTAGGTAGCTATACGAAAATTTACCAGGGTCGTGATGAACCATACTTTGATTTTGTTGGGAGATTATGTGAAACAATCCAAAGACAGGTTCAAGACCCAACCACTCAAGAAGTCCTAAAACGAAACTTAGCATATGAGAATGCTAATCAAAAATGTCGAGCATTACTATATAGTATTAAGGAAAAGGATGACCTCATGGGGTATCTAAAGGCCTGTAGAAATGTCGGTTTAACCTCCCATAGAACACAGGATGATATAGAGGCTTATCCCATACAGCAGGAGGATCAGGAGAGGGATGAAATGTCAAACAGCTTTAGGGGGGAGAAACAATAAACTTCAAAGGATAAACAATAATCGGAGAAACTATTCTAATAATCGCAACTCCACCCTCGGAGGGCCCCACCTGGACCATGCCCAAGGTGCAGAAAAGGAAAACATTGGGCCAGAGACTGTCGGTCTTGGAGGCGAAGTCAGCCTCAGGCTTCATCTGGACAGATAACCTGCTTTAGCTGCGGAAAGAAGGGACACACCCGTAGAGATTGCCCATCTTCTAAAACTATCAATACAGGGCAACATTCTAATAATCCCTTTATAGGAAATGTTACATGGACCCCCTCCCAGGTTCCACAAGCTCCGCAGGCTCAAATAACATCTATGCCTCCCCCTAATGCGGGAAACTGGGTGGGGGGCCAGCCCCAGGCCCAGCTGAATCCAGGGGCACTCTCCTTCATTCCACCTGCCCAGTATCCTCCGAATCAGAATCCACAGAATTACAGTCAATAAATGCTCTCTGGCCTACCCCATCAGGCAATGGCAGTCTCGACATTCTCTGCCCTAAGACTGTCACAATATACCCAAGTCAAGACCCCTACATGCTAAAAACAGGGATAAAAGGACCTGCTCCCCAGGTAGTATGGGTTTAATTCAGGGGAGCGATTGGCTGAAATTTAAGGGAATTATGGTGCATTTCGGACTTCTGGATCCTGAATCTCATGGAGAGATAATACTGTCAATATCTGTGCCAACTAAATGGACTTTTAAAAAAGGGGAACCACTTGCTAAACTATTATTATTTTTTGAGGATCCGTGTAGTCAGTCCGAACACCCTACAGCTGGTGGCTTAAACAGTACCAACCATTCTGCCAACTTCATTGTTGGTTATACAGCCACACAGAACCAAGCCCACCAGCCACCTGCTAACTATCTAGTTGGGTACACTACCAGAATTTCTCAGGCCAAGCGGCCGGTTATACCCATCGAAATTTATAAAAGGAAATTCAAAGGCATGTTGGATACAGGGGCAGACATATCCATAATCTCCACCAAGTATTGGCCCTCTAACTGGGCCCTAAAGAAAGTGTCCCATAGCCTGAGCGGGGTAGGCAATATCTCCTCCCTCTCTTCTCCGACAGAGTGCGAGGTGGCTGCCGTGTATTGGCCCTGAAGGGAATGTAGCCATGGTCCAGCCTTATATAGCCCCTATGCCTTTAACTTTATGGGGTCGAGACATGCTGGAGCAGTGGGGGGGCAGTAATCCACATACCTCGTCCACTCCCCGCCGAGCACCAATTCCAGCTCTCCATAATAAGCCTAACACCGGGAGTAACCCCTTTTTAATTGGGGCCGCTGTGGTTAAGCGCCCACCACCTATCCGTATTCAGTGGAAGTCTGACAAACCTATATGGACACCACAGTGGCCCCTCAATACCAAAAAAAGTTAGAGGCGCTAACAAATCTAGTGGAAGAACAGCTGAAATTAGGACATATTGAGGAAACGTTTTCAGAATGGAATTCTCCTGTTTTTGTAATACAGAAAAAATCAGGCAAATGGCGTTTGCTGATTGACTTAAGGAATGTAAATTCTACTATGGTCCCCATGGGAGCCCTACAACCTGGGCTCCCCTCTCCAGCAGCTATTCCTAAGGATTGGCCGCTAATTATCATAGATTTAAAAGACTGCTTTTACAGCATACCTATCCACCCAGATGATCGGAAAAGGTTTGCATTTTCAGTCCCTTCCATTAATCATAAAGGTCCTTTACGTAGGTTTCAGTGGACAGTATTGCCCCCAAGGGATGACTAATTCACCTACGATGTGTCAACACTTTGTTGATGAGGTTTTGCGACCCATTCGTGCTAAATTTCCTGGTGCATACATCATCCACTACATGGATGATATCCTGCTAGCTTGTGATAATTCCAGAGATCTCCAGAATTTATATAATGATGTAATGACAGTTTTACCAGAGGCTGGCTTACAAGTAGCTCCGGAAAAAATTCAGATGCAGCCTCCATATGAATATTTGGGCTATGCTCTTGACCGCACTACAGTGCGCCCTCAAAAAATTTCCATTAGTCAGAAAGGGCTCAAAACCTTGAATGATTTTCAAAAACTGCTGGGGGATATCAACTGGGTGCGCCCTCCCTTGGTATTCCTAACTGTGAGCTCAGTAACCTGTTCCACACCCTTGAAGGTGATCCTGCTTTAAATAGCCCAAGGCAGCTAACTCCTAAAGCTCAGAAGGAATTAGATTTTTTCATGGATCGGCTTCAAAAATCTTACCTCTCCAGATTTAATCCCGGAGAAAAGGTATGGTTCTTGGTCTTCAACACTCCCGAGTCTCCAACTGCTGCTATAGCCCAATTATCTGGACCGTTAGAATGGGTTTACTTACATAACAAGCAGAATCGTACTGCTACACCTTACCTTGAGATGATAGCTAACCTTATAATTAAGGGAAGATCAAGAACCCAAGTATTACTTGGACATGATCCCCATGTAATTGTACTACCTGACCCTAAAAAAGAAATTGAAGCTGTTTTACCACTCAGTGAAATCCTTCAGAGAGCTTTAGCAGATTTTTCAGGAGAAATATCTTATCATTACCCAGCTGGAAAAACCTGGGAATTTCTGAAAAGGACACCTTTTGTAATTTCCACCATTGTCCGCTCCTCTCCCATTCCTGATGCTCCAGTGTATTATATTGATGGCTCCTCATCAGGAAGGGGTGGAATTACAGGTCCTTCGTTGACCACTACTGTGCATACAAATTATAAATCTGCCCAACAAGTGGAACTCGCCACCCTGATACATTTACTATCCCATGTATCTGGCCCATGTAATGTGGTGAGTGATTCTGCATATGTAGTTGGTTTATTTCCTGGAATTGTCACTGCTTCTTTAAATGCCCATAATCCTATAATTCAGGAGCTACTCCATAAACTACAAGATCTCCTCCGAAATAGAACATTCCCTATATACATCTCCCACATCCGTTCTCACAGCCGACTCCCCGGGCCAATGGTTCGAGGAAACGAAGCAGCAGATCTCTTGGCAGCACCAGTATTTAAATCAGCTGAGGAAGAGCACCAGACTCTACATACAAATGCCCGCCGCCTTCATGTACACCATGGCATCCCATGGAGACAAGCTAGACAAATTGTCCGCAACTGTCCTGTCTGTGCTCCTTTACATTGTACATCTCATGTAGCAGGAGCAAATCCTCGAGGTTTACAGACAAACCAATTGTGGCAGATGGATATAACTCATACTAACTTATTTCCCAACAAACCTTTCCTTCATGTGGTCATCGATACATATTCCCGGTTCATATGGGCTGTTCCTATGACGTCTGAAAGAGCTAAATCTGTTTGTTCATTTTTACTCCAGTGCTTCTCCGTCATGGGTATTCCCCATACCATAAAAACAGATAATGGTCCTGCTTACACCAGCAAAACCTTCAAATCCTTTTGCGAGGAATGGCAGATCAAACATATTACAGGAATTCCATATAATCCACAAGGACAAGGAATAGTTGAACGTGCCCACAGAACGCTTAAAACTCAGCTATTAAAGCAACGAAAAACAAGTATGCCTCCAATGGATTCTTTATCTTTAACATTATTCACCTTAAACTTCTTAAATATACCTCAAGGAGATCCCTATACCGCGGCTGAACGTCACTTTCAAGAAGATATGCAAACTCAAAAACAGTCAATTCACCTATCTGGGTGAAAATTGATGATAAATGGATTGCAGGTCACCTCCTCATTCGGGAAGAGGCTATGCTTTCATTTCTACAGACGATAACCCTGCCAAGAAACTCTGGGTTCCTCTGCGACTTGTTAAGACTAGAATTCTCCAAGAATCAGAAAACAACTAATTCTTTCAATATAAAGTCTTAAATTTTAAATTGCAAGTTGCTGTTTAAACTTCCTGGATTGGTTCATTTTAATAATGATCTTGTTTTGCAGTCTGTGATCATGGTTCATGTCTAATATCTTGCCTTACAGCCTAAATATTTTCTTTCTTACAAAAAAAAAAGGTGGAAAAATGGGTGGACTCTGAATATAGTGCTCAATGTCAATATGTTTCAAGGACTAATGTTAAAGTTTCCTTTTTTAATGTTTTGCTCACAGGTATTTGCAGAAAAAGAACTTTGCTGCTGCAGATTCTTTCTATGTTGCTTCGAGGCTTTGGACTCTGATCACAGTGCTCATTACAAAAATGTTTGCTAAATCAATGAAAAATTGTTTTTCTAATGATTCTGTTCACAGGATGAGATATTCGAATCCAGTAAACCTGTGCTACAGTGCTCAATACTCCGAGACTCCTAAAACAGTGCTCGCTAAAAATTTAATAATTTGCAAAACTAATTTTTCCCAATGCTCTATTCACAGGAAAAGACACTTTCTCACCATCATTTGCCGGCTTTATATTCATGAAGCGCTTGACTCGTTACCATTTATCACCCTAAATGGGTCACATATACAGCTGTAAGATATTGATCGATCAAATGTATGTGTGCGTGTGTGTGCATGTGGTGGCCACCATTATGTTTGTGATTAATGTTGTGTCTATGTTATGTCTCAACTACTACCTTCTCAATTTCTGACCACTACAAACCTCTATTACATTCATCAGCTCCACTGCTGATCCACTAGATTTATCAATTTTAAAATCATCAATTCTCATACTTATTTCCCTGCTCCACCCATGTTGGAGCTTCTTTATGTTCTTCTCTCCATCCCAGACTTGGATCCCTACAAAGCCTTAAAATCTCTACTTGTGATTAACCTCGAAAAGTGTTTTTGTCTCGCCTAAAATTAAGCTACAGGTACAGTTACCGGTGCCAGTGTTCCCTTGCTGAAGAAGCCCTGCAAGACACCCACACCGATGTTCCTGACACCTGTTCCAGCGCTCAAGACTCCTGTTCCAGAGTTCGAGATATTACACCAATGTTCCGAGACACCTGTTCCAGCACTCAAGACTCCTGTTCCAGAGTTCGAGATATTTGTTCCCGTGTTCCAGAGACCCGATCCAGTTTTCCTGACAATTCAACGAGTTCCTGATCGCTGCTCTCCAGAGACTCATACTCATATGATCACCGCTATTGCTGTCCCAGAAGTAGCCCCACAGACTTTGTTCCAGACACCCGACTTTACATAAAATATAGCAAATTGACTCTCACAAATTATGGACAGTGCAAACTATAGTCCATTATAATCAGACAGCTAGAAACACTTTGTCATGAACTTTGCTTTGGGTCCAAAAAACAAGTTAGGATCCTAAAGTAACATGTATTATCATTTTGTAATTGGAATTGTTTTTTCTTATCTTAATTTTCTGTACATTACTAAATATTTCTTACCTTTTCAATTTTTATTAGTAAACTAATCAGGGGGAGTTGTTGCAGGACTCCTAAGGGCCGCTGCATCTGCTCTGGATTGCCTCCCGCAAATCACTCCGTAGATAAGGGGGTAGTCTAAATGTGGCAGTTTATCCGACCATGTATGCTGTACTAGCTGGTATAAATATTCTCCCATGCTATCACAATCATCGTGGGACTAGCTAGATCTTACCAGCATATTAGCCTGGCCACGTAGGACACCTAAGTAATTAGACCAGAGAGAAATGCTGTTTGCTTCCAAGCAAACAAGCATGGCTCCCTGATATACTCAAAGGCAACTAAAATATAAAACTACAATGAAGTAGAGGAGACTTGTGAAGGCTTGGAGAAATATTTAACTGGCATTGGTGTTGGTCAAGGTACAGAGACATGCCATCTCAGAAACCCCCTTCTCTACACTACAAAAGCATTCCTAAGCAGATTTCGGCTCAAAACATTAGCACAGTAAAGGCCCTAGGTGAGGTGCAGGGAGGGATTACCTAAGGGCATTGGACCCTCCCTGCTTTCCATAACAGTGGGAGGAAGGTCTGAGTTACAGGGATATAAACTAGCCGGTTCCCGCTCTCCGCTTCCTTCTTCCTTGTGGGATCTCTCTCCTTGTGAGCGTGCATTCCCCTTGGAAGCTTTTACACGTGGTGGTCGCCATCTTGGCCTACACGTGGCTGGGGTTCTAGCCTGGAATCCTAAGCATCGGGTTTTTCCTTTTGCTGATTTGTATGCCTGAACCTGTGATAAGTAAAGCCTTTTAAAACTGCATCGGATTCCTGAGTTTTCATCCGTTCCTCGCCGGCCTCGGAGGTAGAAGGGAACTTCGCTTCCCGGCACTGTCGGGGACCCCTGCGGGAGTGCCCCGACAATGACCAAGTAGGATTCATCCTGGGAATGCAAGGGTGGTTCAACATTCGCAAATCAATCATTATAATACATCATATCAATAAGAGAAAAGTAAAAACCATATGATCCTATCAATAGATGCAGAAAAAGCATTTGACAAGATCCAGCACCCAATCATGATTAAAACCCTCCAGAAAATGGGAATTGAAGGGACTTTCCTCAAGATAGTTACAGCCATCTACCAAAAGCCCACAGCAAGTATCATTCTTAATGGGGGAAAAATTGAAAGCCTTCCCCTTAAGATCAGGAACATGACAAGGTTGTCCTCTCTCACCTCTTTTATTCAATATAGTACTGGAAGTACTTGCTATAGCAATCAGAGAAGAAAAGGACATTAAGGGTACCCAGATAGGCAAGGAAGAAATCAAGCTATCATTATTTGCATATGACGTGATGTTATACTTAGAGAACCCTAAACTCTCGACCCAAAACTCTTAGAAACAATAGATATGTATAGTAGAGTGGCAGCGTACAAAATCAATACCCAAAAGTCAGTGGCTTTCCTATATACAAATAATGAAAGGGAAGAAAGGAATATTAAGAAATCAATTCCATTCACAATTGTTCCACAGAAAATCAAATACCTAGGAATCAGCTTAACCAAGTGTGTAAAGGACCTCTACAAAGAGAACTACAAGACACTGCTTCAAGAAATAAAAGAGGACACTAGGAAATGGAAACACATTCCCTCCTCCTGGATGGGGAGAATTAACATTGTCAAGATGGTAATACTCCCTAGAGCTTTGATACAGATTCAATGCGGTCCCGATAAGGATACCCATGACATTTTTCAAAGAATTTGACCAAACACTCCTGAAATTCATATGGAATAACAACCCCCACGGATAGATAAAGCAATCCTTGGGAAAAAGAAGATGGGAGGCACCACCTTTCCCAACCTCAAACTGTACTACAAAGCAGTAATAATTAAAACAGCATGGTATTGGAATAAAAACAGACTTGCGGATCTATGGAATAGAGTTGAGTATCCTGACACCCACCCTCAAAGAAATGATCAGTTAATCTTTGATAAAGGTGCAGAGTCCAAACTGTAGTAAGGAAAGCCTCTTCAACAAGTGGTGCTGGGGAAAACTGGACATCTACATGTAAAAAATGAATTTGGACCTGTGTCTAACACCTTGCACAAAAATCAGATCAAAATGGATTAAAGGTCTCAATATCAGACCTGAATCCATAAAGTACGTTGAAGAAAATATAGGCAAAACCCTCCACAACATTGAAGCTAAAGACATCTTCAAGGTGAAACACCATTAACAAAGCAACTAAAAGAAAAGTTAAACATATGGAACTACGTGAAACTAAAAGAGCTTTTGCACCTCGAAAGAAACAGTGACCAAGATAGAAAGACAGTCCACAGAATGGGAAAGAATAGTTACCCAATTCCCATCTGATAAGGGGTTAATATCCAGGATACAGCTATATAAGAAGAAAACAGCCAACCCCATTAAAAAATGGGGAGAAGAGATAAACAGAAACTTTGACAAGGAAGAAATTCGAATGGCCAAAAGTCATATGAAAAAATGCTCATCATCACTAATCGTCAGAGAGATGCATATCAAAACAACAATGAGATATCACCTCACACCACAGAGACTGGCCCATATCCAAAAGGGTAAAAGCAACAAGTGCTGGCATGGATGTGGGGAAAGGGGACTCTCATACATTGTTGGTGGGAATGTCGACTTGTACAACCTTTCTGGAAAACAATATGGACATTCCTCCAAAGGCTAGAAATTGAGCTCCCTTTTGACACAGCCATACTACTCCTGGGAATATACCCTGGGAAGCCAAAAACACACAGCGGAAACACAATCCGCACTTTTATTTTCATAGCAGCACTATTCACAATAGCCAGAACCTGGAAACAACCAGTATGCCCGAAAACTGATGACTGGATAAAGAAACTGTGGTACATCTACACAATGGAATACTATACAGCTGTTAGGAAAAATGAAATTTTGGACATGGAAAGGATCATGTTGAGTGAAATTAGTCAGAAGGAAAGAGAGAGATATAGAATGACTGCATTTATTTGCATGACATACATATATGACACCAAAATCCAGTGTCAGGCGAAAGCGTGGATCTGGAGGTCTTACCAAAAGTGGAAATTACCGTAAATGTGTGGGAGTCAGAGGTTAGGTAAGATAGAGAAGGGAACGTGTGAATAAATGTCGGAAGGGCTAATATCAACCTAGATCTGAGCATTAAATACAGGCCAAAAAAATGCACATGATGGCCTCTAAGTGTAGGTAGTGCAACACACAATGTGTAAGAGAAGGAAAAGAGAGAGAGAGAGAAAAAAAGAGATAAAGAACCTGCCATTTAGGCAGGCTATGGGAGGGGGAGGAAATTGGGAACATTGGTGGTGGGAAATGGGCACTGGTGGAGGGCGGGTGCTGGAACACTATGTGATCGAAACCTCTAAACATGAGCAACGTTGTAATTGTATATCTCACAGTGGTATAATAAAGTATTTAATAAAAAAAGAAGACCCTGATTTCTCACAGAAAGGAGATGCTCAGGGTGGCTTTTTAGCTGAACTGAATGGCTTCTACTTTTCTCTCCAGTCCATATAACTCGTTCATGCTTCCAGGCCATGTTTTTTCCCCCCTTATCCTTATATATGTCAATCATCTCCTTGTCCGTGCTCTCTTTCCTATTCAGCTCTTTTGTTTTCCATATAATGGAAAGTTTTGTCCAGTCACAGGCCTGAAGCTCATTTTTTTCAAAGCTTCCAATAATTATATTTTCACTTGTTTTGGGCCCTAAGCCCTTGATGTATGCCCATGCTTACTGTTCTTTCTCTTTTCTCACTTTCTATTCCCACCCCAATGTCCCGTGGTCTCCCTGATACTGCTTCCTCTCTGAAGCCTCCCAGGCTTTTTCTCTTGCTTCAGGAGGAAACTCTCTGCTGAACTTCCATAAATAAAAGGCCAGATTCCTTCTCCTTTTCAGTATCATCTTTGCAGCTTGTATTCTTAATTTCTCCCAAAGGATTGTAAATTCGTAGGTAGCCTGGTCATAAGTCTTTAACTTGGTCTTAAGTGCTGTGGCTCAACAAATGCTTTCAAATGTGGAACAAAGAAATGATATGCAAGAAACGGGTAACCTTTTCCTAATGCAGCCCTGATCCCCCAAAACCGCCTGCAAAGCTGGTTGCCAGAGCCACGCCCCGGGACATGCCACTAGGTAATCACCAGTCTGTCAAAGTTCTGGGAATAACGGAGATATTTTATGTTGAAGTACATTTTATGCTTGCTTTATTGGATGTAAAGATCAGTGCAAATTAGCTGCCACAGGTATGCTTGACTCTATTAGTCTCAAAATCCCAGAGAAAAGAGCAAGAGTACTTGATAGCTAAGTTCTCTACCAGGTGACTTCTTTGAGCAAATTTCATTCAGCTTTTCTTGTTTTGTTTGTTTGTTTGTTTGTTTTGCTTTTTGGGTCACACCTGGCAATGGTCAGAGGTTACTCCTGGCTCTTCACTCAGGAATTACTCCTGGCGGTGCTTGGGGGACCATATGGGATGCTGGGGATTGAACCCGGGTTGACCATGTGCAAACGCCCTACCCGCTGTGCTATCACTCCAGCCCCCATTCAGCTTTTCTGTCATGAAGATAACCCATCAGTATGACTTATGGGGGGCAAGATGAACTGAAGGCCATGCTTGCTACTAATTATCCAAAGTTCAGAAAGGCTGAGCAGCATGGTGATACTCAGGATTTAAAGGTACAGAATTCATTCCGGTCAATCCCACATTTGGGTCTTTGAAACCAGAAAAGCAGTCTCCCAGTATTCCACCAAAACTGTGCGTTCCCTGAGTTATAAGTGGAGGAATATTTCTAGCTGTGAAGTTTGATGATGTATCATTCTTTGAACCTGTTGTTTTTGCGTAATAGGAACTCAACATCGCTTTGGTATGTACTTAGTAACTAGGTAGTTCCTCCTCAAGTTCTCTTTTATCTCCACACACATCCACATGCATTCTTAATATACGAAGAACTCCAATTGCCATCAAGTTCTCTGTGAGTCACTTATGAGTGTAAATTCTCCTCTTTATAATACTTCAGGTCCCTCCTTTACCCACACTCAGTGGTTTTACTAACCTCCCTTAACTTCTTATTTCTCAAGTTTCCCATCAAGTTGCCTCCTGTCTACGACTGCACCTGATCTATAATGCGATAAAATCTCTGAGGAAAATCCACACCTTGGTTCTGCTTCTGGGTCTCAGAGTGTTACAGCAGGAGCTAAGGAGGAAAGCACCAGGTCTCAGATAGCCAATCACACCCATGGAATAGGGAGCCAATCAGAATGTAGAAGGGGATACCTGGGGGGCGGGATTTGGCAGCAAATAAAAGGTAACCCTAGGCTCCTTCTCTCTCTCTCTCTGGCCAGCTGCTCTAAAACGGCTCCTACCCTCTCTCCTTGAATCAGGTAGGGCAGCATGCCCAGGTACAGGGCCCAGTACGGATAAACCATGGAAAGCCAGGCAAGGGCAGATACAGGTATGGGCCAGGCTTAGAGGCCCAGGTTACGGTAGGGCTTGGGAATCCAGGATATCTCAGGTTCAGGCAGGGCACGAATGCCCAGGTAATGGCAAGGTACTGAGCACAGGAGTCTCACCCACATATACAGGGTAGAGGCTGGAGACTAGGGAAGCGGGAGCAGGACAACAGGGACCGCTGGGTACAGTTGGGAGGCCCAGGGGCAGGCACTGAGAGAGCAGCACAGGAACAGGACCGGGCCATTGTTGTGGGATGTTAGCAGACTGCGTGGGACAGGAACAGAATTCGTTCACAGGTAACAGAGAGGCCAGACATTGGGGAAGGGACCTGGAATCCTCTGTGCATTAAACTAACTTTCAACCTTCTGAGTTGTGTATATAATTCATTCATACAATCCTCAAGAACCCACTAGCACAGGAGAATCCACTTTCACATTAACAAGAGCATTTCTATGTGATAAAGAACTACTTTGTTTTCTTTTTTTTTTTTTTTTTTTGCCTTTTTTGGGTCACACCTGGCGATGCTCAGGGGTTACTCCTGGCTCTGTGCTCAGGAATTACTCCTGGCGGTGCTCGGGGGACCATATGGGATGCCGGGATTGAACCCAGGCCAGCATAGGCCGGCCATGTGCAAGGCAAACGCCCTACCCGCTGGGCTATCGCTCTGGCCCTGAACTACTTTGTTTTCTAACTCAAACTTTAATTTCCATATAGGATTGCTGCAAAGAAAACAGAGAATACTTGTATCCATAATATCTTCTTCAATAACTTGAGATAGAATATTTGATTTCATCAGACACATGGGGGATAAAATCATATCAGCTGACCATGAGGCGCCCAGGAGGTAGGATGGGTTTTGGTCCCCACCTGCCACCTCAGTAGGGCCTCGGAAGCAGCCAGAGGAAACTTCGCTCACCATAATAGTGACCACTTTCAACTTCAGCACTCCACAGCTCATCAGAGCCCTACCCAAGAGAGAAGCCAATTTCAAGCCCGGCTCACCAGAGCCCCACACAACAAAGCAGCCTATTTCAAGCCCAGGTAGGCAGTTCTCAGAGGTGAAAATCACGGGGCGTTCGGTGTAGATGGAGCTAGGGTTCCCCTTCCTGCCTCTGTGCCGTCCAGGAGGGCTGGTGGACCCTCCTACGAACAGACTATTGGCCATCATGTAGAGACTCAGAAACACGAGGGAGAGCTGCCATTCGGCTCTCCCCTAGTCGCACGCCTGCATGGTACATCAAACTAGATTAACCAACCATATTCTAGAAGCTCAGAAAGTAAACTCAAGAACAGAATTTGGCCAGATCTCCCATAACCAACAATAGGGAAGAAAATGCATTCATCAATAACATTGCCATGTATGTGCTTTAGCGGCCAATACAATCAGTGCCAGCTGAGGGAGCAGGTATATGGGGGTTGGGTGGGTGGGAAATGAGGGTCTTTGGTTGTGGGAACACACTGGTGGTGGGAGTGGTGTTGAAGTATGAATCTTTCTATCAACAGTATTATGAAAACCTTTTTACTTTGTAAATCACGGTGTTTCAATAAAAAGGGAAAAAAAAAGAAAATTTGATTCAAATTATTTAAGCAAAATTGCAATTTATTGAATGATGTAACAAGAAAGCCAGAGCATCCAATTTCATGTTCAGCTGGATTGAGGGTTTGATATACTTGTCTTCAGGACTCCGTTTATTTTCATTTCTCAGCTCTTTATTGTATTATGCATTATCTCCATCTTAGAGAGTAGACGCGGTGCTCCCTCTCCCAGTGGGAGAAGCTGTGGGCAGCTTATTGTCCCTCTTCTGTAATGACTCTTGGAAATAAAGGGTCTTCACCCCACTTTCAATCTCAGTTGAGAGCTGTTGCCCCAAGTATATCTCACTAGCATAAGTGGGTCATTTTCATTTCTGAGCAAGTGTCATGTTGATAGAGAAGAACCAGACAGAGGAACAGGCCATCCGTAGGGAGGGGCTGAGCCTGCCCTGCAGGAATTGATCTCCAGGCAGAGCGTCCTCCTTGGCTGTCCAGGAATGAGGCATAAAGGGCACCGGAAAAGCAAAACCACAAGTTTCCTTTATATTCCGCTTTTGGAAGAGATGAGGGCACTGGCCAAAAGTGACAGAGACGCCAACAATGGCAGGAATAGGGAGGCACTTTCTGCTGGAAGCTGTTAGAAAAGAAAATAGAAAGAAACCATGTTTTAGGTAGAAAAGGGTTTTATTTTTTGTAGGACTTTTTCTGTTTTTGCTTTCCCACACCTGGCAGGGCTCAGGGCTTGCTCCTGACCCTGCTCTTGAGGGCTCCCCAGCCCAGCCCCACAGTACTTGCATGGGAGACCATGTGGTGCTGGGGGATTAACCTGAGTCTCCAGCATGAAAAGCATGTGTTTAGCCGGCCTCTAGTCCTAGCCTCACATTTTTAATTTAGAATTTCCTAGTAAGGGGCCTGAGTGATGGCACAGCAGAGAGGGTGCTTGCCTTGCATGTGACTGACTTGGGTTTGGTCCCTGAAACCCCGTATGGTCCCCTAAGTTGCCAGAAGTGATTCCTGAGCACAGAACACAGAGCCAGGAGGAAGCCCTGAGCACAGCCAGGTGTGATCCAAACCCAAACAAAAGGGGGAAATTCCTAATAAAACATTTGAACATAGTTACTTTAAATAACCAAAACAAAACACGTTCTTAGATTTTTTCTAACTTAACAGAACTCAGCTTCCTTATTTGCAGATAATAAAACAAACACCTCCAAAGTTCAGAGATTTATCTCTGGTTACCCAACTGACTGGTAATCACCAATAGCCCCTTCTTATTTATCATCATTTCCATCATCATTTTGAAAGGTAACATTGATGAAATACTTTATTATTCTGTGCTAGGACAAGTTTAAGTGTTCGAGATAAGTTATGGAATCGCCATGATAAGCCTATGAGGTATTAATTCTCATTATCTTCATTTTAAATCAGGAAGGCACAGAAGCGGAGGAAACGGTGAAGCACCTCTCAGCTGTGCAGTGGCTTTCTCATTCTGTGAGCTCTTACTGACCCCCAGGTCCGTTCTCTTTACACCAGGCACACAGCCTCCCAGGTTCATCTCATTGTTAATCTTTCATCCAAGCATCTGAGATAGAAGTTCTATGCCAAGATGAATAGTGCCACAGAGGGGAAACTTATCTGAATCATAAAGAAAACAGGAAGATCATAAAATCATGATGATAATAAAAATAATAGTTAAAAACTTTTTGAGAACTTTCAACATGACATTGTTCCAAGAGCTTTTACATTAATTCATTTATTTTATTTTCATCAGAATAGGCAGTTTTTATTTTTTGCTTTTTGGGTCACCCCCAGTGATGCTCAGGGGTTACTCCTGGCTCTCTGCTCTGGAATTACTCCTGGTGGTGCTCGGGGACCATATGGGATGCTGGGGATTGAACCTGGGTCATCCGCATGCAAGGCAAACACCCTACTCACTGTGCTATCACTCCGGCTCCAGAATAGGCAGATTAAAAAAAAAATTATTCCTTCCCCAACACCACATATGGTTCCCCAGAACTGCCAGGAATGATCCCAGTACAGAGTCCGAGTCAGCACAAGTGGGTGTGAACCAAGGCCCACCCTTGCTCCCCTAACACTTTGCCTAAATCCCATTTTACAATAATTACAAAACCAAGGCAAAGAGAGACAAGTGTTTTGCTTGCATTCTCACTGCTAGTAATTAGTGGGGTTAACATGTAAAACTAGGCTTCCTATAAACAACTGACTGATTTTTTTTCTAGAAACATGCTTAAGAATTTTGCTTATGTAAAAAATTTGAACAATAAACCCCTCTTCTTTGTGAATCTAATGATACAGAACAGAGCATGTTCTTGTGTATGTACAGATTTTTTGGCACTAGTTACTTTGCTGAACAAAGCAACATTTAATGGCAAATAATGAACATATTTTGAGTTTTCCAATGGCATGAAAATACCCTTTACTATGGTAACCTCTCATGTGAGGGCCGAAAGAAGAACTAGAAGGCAAAACTTTATCCAGCATGACAAATAATTTTTCTTTTGTAAATTTATTTCCTTAAATATATTATGCTACCAATTGGACTTCTTTCTTTTCAGTTTCAGAGTGGAGGTTGGGCCACACAGCTGTGGTCAGTTTTTATTTCTAGCTTTGTGCTCAGGGATCACTCCCAGAGGTGCATGGGGACCCTATAGGATGGCAAGGATAGAATCTGGGAGCGCCACATGGACGGCAAATGCTGTGCCCGCTGCACTATCTCTGTGTACCCTGATTGGCTTCTTGACTCTCTGAAGGTGACAGGAACCTGGCTTCGGCTTTGGAAACCTCAGTTACAGAAAAAAAAAAATCCAATTTAAAAATAAACATAAGGGTGAATCTGGGTCAAAAAGTCTCGATTTTCTGACAACTTTTCCAATATTTCATTCTCCATCCATTCCTTGCCCACAAAAAAAGTTTACAGAAAGTCAGTGATTATGGAATCCTTTAAGCCACGTTTGTGTGTTTAAATATCTATTCAAGACAAACCACACTTCAAGAATCTTGTAATATGCATGGTCATTCCTGCTAAACTTTAAAGGAAAACCAAGTTGTAGTTGTGCTGGTAGTTTCACGAGAAGAAAAGTGGAGTTCATTAATTTGGAGTGGACTGTAGTCCTTAAACATTTTCCTGAGCAGTTACAGAATGGCAAAATGTGGATAGTAGACTACCATGTAGGCCTGTCTGTTAGTTTCTTTTTTAAATATTTTTATTTTTTGCTCTTTAGGTCACACCTGGCAATGCCCAGGGGTTACTCCTGGTTCAGCACTCAGAAATTACTCCTGGTGGTGCTCAGGGCTAGCATCTAAGATTCTGGGGATTGAACATGGTTCAGCCACTTGCAAGGTAAACGCCCTGGTAAACGCCCTCCCTGCTGTGCTATCACTTGGTCCCCCGTCCATTAATTTCTTACTCTTTGACTTTTATGTTCCACGGTTGTTTTTTACATATTGTTTTATTTACCTGTCCGTCCATCCGTTCGTCCATTCATTTACTTATTTTTTTTTTTGGGTTATGTCTGACAATGCTCAGGGATTACTCCTGTCTCTGCACTAGGAGTTACTCCTGGCGGTGCTTGGGGACCATATGGGAATTCAAGCCGGTCTGTGTGCAAGGCCAACGCCCTACCCACCCGGCTATCACTCTGCCTCCTATTTAACATGTTAAGGGGCTCATTAATTTAATAGGAAAACCATCTATTAAATTCATAGACCACAGCAGAGCTATCTGGTGCCAAACCATGTCCTGTTCAGGCGTATTTTCAAAGAATCCTGGCACCTGACCATGAGTGCTCTCATTGATTATCAAAAATCTCAGTTTTATTCAGACTCTATCCCAGCTTTTCCTTCTTTGCAAACACACTAATCTCTTGAATCTGTGGCACAGATACTTTTTTTTCCCTCATGATACTGGCTGCTACAGGCCCAGGAGAGGGGGAGGAGAGACTTCGGTAGGTTTTCCCGCTCCTGGCTATGATGACAGACAGGCCAGAGTGAGCGGACCTCTGATCTCAGAGCAATGCCCGTAAGGGGACTTCTCTGCAACACTAAGCCCCTGCAGTGTGGGAAACGTTGAGATCCTGAATTAGCAGCAGCAGCGGTCAGGTTGGAGCAGCGACTGGTCTGTAGGTGTTTGGAAAGAAGCCCCGGGCTGGACTGCTGTTAGCCCTGGGTGTGTTTGTGTGTGTGTGTGTGTGTGTGTGTGTGTGTGTATGCACTGCATGCATACACTTTTATAACGCTGGTTTCTTCCACGTCCCACAGGGCACAGTGTGCCCTATAGAACTACTGTTCTCTGAAATGGTTGTGCCTGGCCACCTCCAAGGATAAGATGGACCCAGATACATGGTTTTCTAAATGAGGACATCCCTATTGCTTGTTGTTGGGATTTATAGAATTTCTCCCACTTCAGCTCAGTTTTCTTATCATCAAAGAGCTTCTGCTAAAATATTGATCTAACGGATGCTGCACTCCTCCCCAACTTCTAAAGCTTTCTCATTCTCTATAATATAAAATTTGAAAGTCCTTGGCATGAAATCCCAGAGTTTCCACTGTCTGGCCCTGTCAGTCTTCTGCGGCCTTTCTCCTCCTAGTCTCTTCCTAGCATCTCACACATCCTACACTCCAGCTGCCTATAACTGTACATTTCTTGAAGATACTAGGTTGTCTGAAAGCGACATGACTTAGCATTTGCAGTTTTCTGCTGGATGACTTTTGCCCTCTTCTCTCATGGACTATTCCCTCTTCAAATTCCAGGTGGTCTATTCCTGTGAAAATGTCCTCACAGTGGGGACCAGAGTGATAGCAGAGCTGATAAGGCATTGCCTTGCACATGGCGGGCCTGTGTTCGATCCCCAGCATCATATTTGGTCCTTCGAGCACCACCAGGAGTAATTTCTGAGTGCAGAGCCAGGAGTACCCCCTGAGCATCACCGGGTGTGACCCAAAAAGAAAAAAAAAGATATAAAAGAAAAAGGAAATGTCCTCACTTTCTCTGGGCAGAATCCGTCGTTCACTGCACCAAGCAGTCCCTACCAGCGCCTCAGCCTCTCACAGATAACTTAGACACTGGTTCCTACATCCATTTATCAGCTAAAAGTCCTCCAGAACAGTGATTTTACTTCATCAATTTAATGTCACCCAGGTCTCCTGCCCCAGTCCTTGGAACATAGATGATGTCAGCAGAGAAAGTGAATAATAAATTTTTGCTTTATGCTTTATCTTCGTGCTCCTTATTCATGAAAGGGCTCGTGATAAAAATAAAAGATTTCAGAGGGAAAAAGTGAAAATGCTGTGGTTTCTTTTTTTTTCAGGACAGGGGAGGTCATGGATGGGGAGTCACTCTTGGTGGTGCTCAGGGGCTATTCCTGCTTCTGTGCTCAGGGGTCACTCCTGGCGGTGCTCAGGGGCTATTCCTGCTTCTGTGCTCAGGGGTCACTCCTGGTGGTGCTCAGGGGGCTATTCCTGCTTCTGTGCTCAGGGGCTATTCCTGCTTCTGTGCTCGGGGTCACTCCTGGTGGTGCTCAGGGGCTATTCCTGCTTCTGTGCTCAGGGGCTATTCCTGCTTCTGTGCTCGGGGTCACTCCTGGTGGTGCTCAGGGGCTATTCCTGCTTCTGTGCTCAGGGGCTATTCCTGCTTCTGTGCTCGGGGTCACTCCTGGTGGTGCTCAGGGGCTATTCCTGCTTCTGTGCTCAGGGGCTATTCCTGCTTCTGTGCTCGGGGTCACTCCTGGTGGTGCTCAGGGGCTATTCCTGCTTCTGTTCTCAGGAGGTGCCCTGGAGGTGCTCAGGGCAATCACATGCAGTGCCAAGGGTGAAATCAGAGTAGGCAGCCAGCACGCCAAGGCAAGCACCATAACTTCTGTACTACTTCTCCAGAGCAGAATACTATAGTTTCTGCGCTCTCTTTCAGTTGAAGCTTTCTCTCTATATATAGAATTCCCCACTCCATGTGTTACTGTAGAAACACATTTTCCTAGAGATAACTGAGAAGAGAAAGAACCAAGAAACAAAGCAGATTTTGCTCAGTCCCTTAGCCCTACCATTCCCAAGGACTGGTGTCATGGTTTTGGTTTTCTCCTTCCCAAGCCCACTCAGAAAAAGAACTTGTAAGACAGAGCACCAGTCTGTGGTCCCAACAGGACAGCGTCAATCGAACTACACATTCATACCTTTTAGCAGTTGGCAGTTGTATGTGCTGAAGTTCCCAGTGGACCGCAGTCGCACCCAGTTTCCTCTTGGGAGGGAGGTCATATTGACCACTTCAAACAACTCATAGGGAGGGACCAGGATCATACTATTGGAAGAGAAGTAGTCCATAGGTGCACCCAGGCAGGTGGACATGGTAAACAGAGTTTGGTTCCCCAAATTCTGAACCTCTTCTCTGAGGGAGGTGGAAAGAAATTGGCCAAATCGAAGTGTGGCACCAATGGGTATTTCAAGGACACGCCCTTTGCCTCATGATGCACCTCAAAGCAGCGCGAGGGCATTGTTCCTTAGCATTTCTTCCCTCAGCAACTGGATCGCCGAGGTCAGGTAGTAGTGGAGGTAGTGGAATTGGAAGGTGTGTGGATACTGTGCTGCAGGTTGGCCTGTGCTGGCCACGGCTCTGGTGAAGTCAGAGCGGATGTTGCTGTTCAGGATGTAAGCCAAGATGGCCACAGCATGAGTGATAGTCATGTTCTGGGGGAGATTGCGCTCTTGCTTCAGCCAGACCAAGTGTGCGTTCTGCCAGGCCTTAGAGTAATTCCTTTTGGCTCCCACTTCTTTGAGGAAATAATCCCCTTCATTTAGCTGCTCCATGGTCTGCTGGCTGCAGCCTAGATACTGATCATCAAAGGAACCCGGTGCCAGGTCAATGCTGATTTTGACAGCAACCTAGGAGAGAAGAAAAATGGCCGTTCTAATGTTTTGGGTCCTGAGGGTGCTGACAGAGTCGCTCTACTCTGCCGAGCTGAGTCACCTCAGTGGCGCCAACATTTGCTGGCCTGAGTTGCGGGCAGGCTCGTCACACTGGTCTGCCCTCTCCTACACCAGTGACTTGGGTGAAGGATAGAGCTTACTGTTAATTGGAAAGTTCATCTTGCAGGGAGTAAGTGACCCGTTTTAGATCATTCCAAAGAACAATGGTTTTGAGGGGCCAGCGAGATAGAACAGCAGGAAGAGCACAGTCCTCGCATACAGCTGACTTGGGTTTAATCCTGGGATCTCCAGAGTCCTCTCATCCCATAACAGGGGGCCATGAGTGCAGAGCCAAGAATAAGCCCTGAGGACAGTGGGTGTGGCTCCACAACCAAAATCAAACCATACCAAACAATCCCCCTCCCCAGTAGGCTTGAGGACTTGAAAGAAAATAAAAAACTAAAAATTGTTAATAAATGTTTTTCTTCATTGAAGTTGAGGAAACATGATTACTAGAGTGTGAATGTGATGCCTTTGGTGAACAGAGTTGATGCCCCTCCACCAGAACCGAAGTGCCCAAGACCCTCCCTCCTGTTCCAACGTCACTTTTAGCCTCCCTTATTCCCAAACCTCTTCAGTTCTGTATTCAAAGCCAAGCCGTTCTTGTCATGGTAGTGCTCATTCCCTTGCTTTGCTTATTTATGGACCACAGTTGAACAACATCTAGTATTTGCCTTCTTCCTCGGACTTACTTTGCTTAACATGAACCCTCTAGCTCTATCTAACCATAGGAAGAAGCAAGGTTTCATAGTTACCTTAAGCTTTAATTATATTTTTTGTTCTCGCCACTGATCTCCTGCACTTTCTCTTGTGGTCACTTTTGGAAGAGGGGAAACATGGGTGGTGTTGGAAACTACGGGACTGCTCAGGGTATGTGCTCAGTTGGATCGTTTCCCTGCGCCTCTCACATGTGTTTTAAGGACTATCTCATTTACAAATAAATAGAATGTTGAAGTCAGAGTGATATTACAGTGTGTAGGGCCCTTGTCTTGCGTGGCCAACCCAGGTTCAATCCTGGCACCATCTATGAGTCTCTTAGCCCATCAGGAGTGATCTCTCCACTGAGAACCAGGGATAAGCCCGGAAAAATCACCTGATTTGATCAAACACACACACACAGAGTATCAAAAAACCACAGACACAAAGAGTCTGCCTTGAATGTAAGACCCACACACAAAAACAATTAAAAAACAAAGCCACAAATGATCTGTTGTGCATGTGTGAGACCCTCAGTTTGGCTCCTGGTATCAAATGCTTCTCCCAGACTGCTGGGAGGGACCCTGAGCACCGAGTCAAGCGTAGTCCTTTCACACAACCAGATGTGGCCACCAAATAAAACAAGCAAAACCAAAATGTCTACGAGCTTTTGAGCATTAAGAAAAGTGATGAGAAATAGTGGGTTCTTCAATGAGCCCCCCTAAATAACTGCCCTTTCATCTCCCCAGGATCTTAAAATCAGGACATGGGAGTCTTTCTAACCACTGTCTGAGCTGTGCTGAACACACATCTACAGCTCTGATGACCAATGGACTGTTAAGAGCAAACCCAGAGAGTGGCAGATCTGTGATGATCTATATGGGCGACCCACGGGTCAGCTCCAAAGGATGCAAGGGCATGGGACTCTGTAGCTTCTACATGATGACCTACCCAGGTCAGTTCAACAGGATGCAAGGACATGGGACTCTGCATATGTCTGCATGGTGGCCTGCCCAGGGGAGGCCCACAGCAAGCTGTAAGATGGGCCTCATGTCCTCCGCCAACCGTTAACACTTGGCAGGAAGAAGAGTGAAACACAGCAATGTTTTTCACTTCTTGTGACATTGCCCATCAAACATATTTGCTGAATTTCAGGGGATGGGAAGAGTAAAGGGCCAGACAGTGGACAGCAGTGGGAAGAAGACAGTCTTCAAAATGGCAGCCTGCAGCATGTGACTGATGGACTTATGGGCATGTTACACTGAAGTTAGAACTTTGGTTCTGGGGTCACATCTTGGGGTTCCCAGGACTAACTCCTAGTTCTGTGCTCAGAGATCACTTCTGGAGGTGCTCAGGGGACCAAATGAAATGCCAGGAACCAAACCTAAGTCAGCTGTGTATGTGTGAGGTGGGCACCCTACCTGCTGTATACTCTCTCTGGCCCCTGAACTTAGAGCTTGAACGCAAATTCATCAAGTCTCATCAACCCAGCAGTATGAGTCATAGTTGAGTGATCTGGATCCCAAGATGTTACCTTTTGGCAAAGAAATTATCTTGAATAAACACAGTTCTCAGTTAAGGAAAGTGTTAAGAGATGTGAGAGACAGTTCTTTACAGCCAGTGTCAAGAATATTGTGACTAGAACTACCACCCCCCCCCCTGCACCAAAAAACCCCAAAACCACAAACCCACAAGCCCTTTGTTATTTTTACTGTTATTCATAGAAGTCATTTAGCTGTGTCAACTGCAGCAACATTTTAAGACTGCTGAAATGATCTGGCATATTTTTGCTGTTATTCACATAAGAAATCATTTAGCTATGTCCAAGTGCAACAAAGTTTTTTAAGACTGCTTAAATGATTTGAATAAACTCTTCACAATGGGTTTAGAAAAAGTTCCACAGCATCTGTTCAAGTCCAAACCAAAATAACCACTAACACCATGTTCTGTGAAGCCTTGCTATGATGAGACCAGAAATTATTAATATGACACCAGGTCTCAGAGAAGCACCGCTCCGTTACTACCATAAGGTTATTTCTCAATCAGCTTTGCAACTCTTCTTTTGAGCTGATCCATGGGAAGGCAGTCTCGTGCCCAGGAGACCTAATCATTTTATGCTGTTTGTCCTATAGTTTTAGTAGTGCCAGTTCAATTTCAGGGGAAACAAAGAAAATAACATCGTGCCACGCTGGCTCCCAGAATGTCACAGGTACAGACCAGAAAGAACGGCACTGTAAATGTTATCACTCATTTATTATTTCAGGGGCTTGCTTCGCCCGGGTTACGCAGTCCTTACCACCCAACTGCCAAACGGCCACTCGGCTTCCTCCGGCCCACCTTCATTCCAGCGGCCACCAGCATCCGCACCTGCTCTGGAGGTCAGTTCTGAGAAGCTCTGGTCAATCATCTTGGCTGGCATTGTTGGCTACATTGAGAAACACAGAGCCCAGACACCCTGAGCCCATATAGGGGAGGTCAGCAGGAGTTTGCCCTAGGGGAGCGCTGGCCACAGACTTTTCTCCTAAGCACGGCTCTCATGGGCACTCACCGTGGGCTCCTGCAGACTGGAGAGCATCAGTAAGAGAGGAAGGACTCGGGTCCCAGGGCGAAGACCCTGTGGTCCCGCCTTGGCGAGGGGACAGCAAGTGCGTGCACGCGCTCTTGGCCTCATCGTGCACCGGGTCCCGGGAGTCCTGGAAGCTTCTCTCCCCAGGCGGGCGTCACAGCCTGAGTCCTCTCTCACATCCCGTGGACGCGCCTGTTGGCCACCCAGTGGCAGCAGCTTCTCTGTGGGCGTTTGGGAAGGTAACTCCCACTGCTTGCAAAGCTGAAATCTCTGGGCTCGTAGACGTGTGCGTCCAACGATGAGAGAATTCGAAAGGGAATCCAAGGTCAGTTCCCATAAAAGAGAGGAAAAAACCCCAAAACAACTCCCTATCAAGCCCATACACGGGAATTCCACAGGCCTGGTACTGTCAGGCTGAGTGGCAGAGCCTTTATTTTCTCAGGCAGGCAGGAAAAGCGCGCAGGGTACCACATGGGGTCATTATCTGCGGCTGCAGGCGTCCCCTGAGAAGGATCTGATTGGCTTGGGATAATGTCACTCAAGGTGGGTCCAGGCCAGGCTCATCTGGTGCTGCTGATAGTCCCGAAGGGGTGTCCCGAAGCCTTGAGCCTTTTCCTAGTGCCCTAAAGGGGGCTCTCTCTGCCCGCGTTCCCACGGCCCCAGCAGTGACACTATTGGGGCAGCTCCTCCCTGCTCTCCCGGTGGCAAGCTGCAGGGCAGTCTCCCCAAAGAGGGGTGCCAGTGGGATGCCGTGCAGGGACTGTAGTGACCTCCGCGGCAATGGGAGTGCTTTCTACCTGTTCACTGTCAGAAGGTCGATTTCAAGGGCAGTACAGAGTGATTCATGTTTTCCTGATTCAGGAGGCCGGAGACCAGAGAAGTTTGAGATCCTCTGGAATGTGACCTTTCAGGACCAGCGTGGGGCTGATGTCCAGCCACGGTGATGGCTGAGGTCAGTCCCCGGCACCTTGACCTCCTTCATCCGGACCCTGCCACTGCCCTTCCCACAGGGACATCCTTCCTCTAGCCCCAGTCTCTGGGGAGACTCTTTTTTAAAAATCCTTTTTGAGGTAGTATGGTTAGAGCTCATCTGGCTGTGTTCAGGGATTGTTCCCTGCTTTCAGTTCAGGATCACTACTGGCAGTGCTCGGGAATCCTGTGCAGAGCTAGGCATGGAACCTGAGTCTGCAGAGGTCTGTTGTGCTCTCTCTCTCTCTCTCTCTTTTCTCTCTCTCTCTCTCTCTCTTTGTTTATATTCTTTTTGGGCCACACCTGGCAATGCTCAGGGGTTACTCTGGGCTCTGCACTCAGGTATTACTCTTGGCAGTTCTTGGGGACCAAATGGAAGGCCGGGATTGAGCCCTGCTTGGCCATGTGCAAGGCAAACACCTTATCTACCAGACTATCATTCTGACCTCCAGTCCGCAGTGTGTTAACTCCCATGCTAACTCTTCCTCCAGAGAGCTGGTTTATTTCTTTATTGAAAATTGTTCCCTTAGATGCTTCTCTATTATTTAACTCGAAAGGGAAGATAGGTCTTAGGGTTTTTTTTTAAGTATCCTAAAATATTCATGTTTTATATTACTTTCCTTTCCCTTTAGTTGTTGCGGCTATTGGTATGCCCAGGTACCACATGTGGCTAGTTTTGGGGCTCTACACCTGGTCTCTGTGCCTGCTGGGAGTGGCACTTCAGTGGCTGAGTTCACACACACGTCGCAGAGCCCGGGACTGAACTTGAGAAAGCAGAACCATGGGTTCTGCACATATGGCGGCACCACGCCTCAAACTCTGGGCTTTATGCCTGCAAACTCTGGTTTTGTTGTTGTTGTTGTTGTTGTTGTCACTGGGGTATTGTCTGGATCTTAAAGTATTTCTGATATAAAATTCCTGGCAGTAATAGCATTTTGTCTCATCAGAGAAGTTTAGAATGTCTAGGAAAAACATAAAGATCTCTGGAGCTTCATGAGTTGCTTCCACGCGGGCCGAGGGCACAGCTGTGGGTCTGGAGTGGTTGGGTCTACATCGTCTCTCTTCCGGGGCTGCCGACGGAGCTGTGGGTCTGGCGTGTCTCTCTTCCGGGGTTGCTGGATCTGATATGAAATTCCTGGCAATAATAGCATTTTATCTCATCAGAGAAGTTTAGGATGTTTAGGAAAAACATAAAGGCAAAAGCAACAAAATGATCCATAACTCATTACCTAGATTTAGATTTTGTACAGACACACCATGACATCTTAGAACTGACAGTATATGATTTTCCATAATTTTTTCTGTTTTAATTTAAACATGTTCCCATATGACTTAATATTTACTCAAATATATATATATTTTAACACACACATATATGTATATTATACACACACACACATATATATAAAAATATATATATATATATAAAATGTGTGTTTGGGGGATATATCCAGTGGTATATATATATATATATATATAAATATATATATATGTACCCAGTGATGTGTATATATGTATATATATAATGTACAGTGGTGTATATATATCATGTTTGTTTGGGGGATTTACCCAGTGGTGTTCAGGGCTTACTCCTGGCTCTGCACTCAGGGATCACTCCTAATGGTGTTCAGGGGAGCATATGGAGTACCAGGGATTGAACTTGGATCTGCGGATGCAAGGCAAGTACCCTACTCACTGTAGTATTGTTCTGGTCCCTGAACTATTATTTTTACTAGTTGCATAATGTTCTAGTACAGGCAATACAGTGCAATGGAATATGGGTGGATGACTAGTTAGTCTCAGAAGTGGGTTGATTAGTGAGCTGAATTGGACTCAGGTCATTTCCTCACTCTGCAGCAGTTTTTCACTGCTCACCATGGAGAAAGATCCTTCCCTTTTGTCTCCTCCTGCATCCTCCTCTGCTAAGATGGTCATGGTATATACCCATTGAATGCTCTGATTATTCACAACCTTTAAATGATCACTCAGCCTGAGATGTGTCTAAGACAGACAGCAAAGAACTGCTGTTTGTACCAAAGTGTGTGGAGTCAATATTTTATATTTAGCATGTCTTCAACTATACTATTATAAGCAATAACCTATGAACGTGGGTTCCTTGGAAGTCTTGGTGTCGCTTCCTAAGTTTTAAAGACACAATTCTAAAGCTACGATCAGTGATCAGGAAATGCATAGTTTTTGAACTTAGTGGAAAAGATCTCTTTAAGCTTTTAAAATTCCTAAGATTCTTCTGTGGGCCAAGCTGTTAATTTGAGATAACAAGATGTCAGTTAGAAAACTTGGAAGATGTTTCTCCTGCAGATTGTTGGCTTAGTTAACTAAAAAGGAAAAAAAAAGGTCAAAATTTGCTGAACCTCAACGTCCTCAACTGCAGTGCTCTGTGCTTTGAAATGAGCTGTGATACCTCAGCTCATATACTGGGGCACTGCCCGTGCCCTGTGAGGTCAGAGCTCTAACCTCACGGGGCTGAGCTCCACTGTCTTCAAGCCCTACACAACCCCAGCTCAGAGAGCAGAGCTTATATGCGTGGGAGCTGGGCGTGCATGGGGTGCTATGCCAGGAGCGTGGTGTGGGATGTGACAAGCAAGGTATAACACAAAAGAAGAAAGTGTAAGTGTAATTGTTTTGAAGCATAACAGATTTTATTTGGATATTTTAAATTTTTTATTTTAATATGTTATTATACCACCATGAGATATACAATTACAAATGTTTGTAAGATGTTCATATTTGGGTTTCGTTCATACAGTGTTCCAGCCCCCATCCCTCCACCAGTGCCCGTTTCCCCCACTAGTGTACCCGATTCTCTCCTCCCTTCCCTAGCTTGCCTCTATGGCAGGTTCTTTATCTCTCTCTCTCTCTCTGTCTCTCTCTCTTTCTCTCTTCCTTCCCTTACACATTGTGGATTACAGTACATACATTTAGAAGTTGTCATGTGTATCTTTTTGCCTGCTTTTAATGCTCAGTTCTAGGTTGGCATTAGAACCCTCGACAATTGTTAGTACACTGTTCCATTCTCTGTCTTACCTAACCTCTGACTCCCACACGTTTGTGAATAATTTCCACCTTTGACAAGACCTCCTGATCCATGTTACGCCTGGCCTTGGATATTGGTATCATACTATGTACATATCTATATCTATGTCATGCAAATAAATGCAGTTATTCTATATCTGTCCTTTTCCTTTTGGCTAATTTCACTCAACATGATCCTCTCCATGCCCATCCATTTATAGGCAAATTTTATATTCACTTTTCCTAACAGCTGCATAGTATTGCATTGTGTGATGTGCCAAAGTTTCTTTATCCATCATCAGTTCTCCGGCACACTGGTTGTTTCCAGACTCTGGCTATTGTGAATAGTGCTGCTATGAAAATAAAAGTGCAGATGGTTGTTTCTGCAGTGTGTTTTTGGCTTCCCCAGGTTATATCCCCAGGAGTGGTATGGCTGGGTCAAATGGGAGCTCAATCTCTAGTCTTTGGAGGAATGTCTATATTGTTTTGCAAAAAGGCTGTACCAGTCAACATTCCCACCAACAATGGATGAAAGTTCCCATTTCCTTGCATCCACGCCAGCACTTTTTGTTCTTGTTCTTTTGGATATGTGCCAGTCTCTGTGGTGTAAGATGATATCTTATTGTTGTTTTGATTTGCATCTCTCTGATGATTAATGAAGAGCATTTTTCATATGTCTTTTGGCCATTCGAGTTTCTTCCCTTGCTGAAGTTTCTGTTCATTTCTTCCCATTTTTTGATGGGGTTGGATGTTTTTCTTCTTGTAAAGGTCTACCAGCGCCTGATATATCCTGGATATTAACCCCTTATCAGATGGGTATTGGATGAATATTCTTTCCCATTCTGTGGACTGCCTTTGTATCTTGGTCACTGTTTCTTTTGAGGTGAAATAACTTTTTAGTTTCATGTAGTCCCAAATGTTTATCTTTGCTTCCAGTTGCTTTGTTAGTGGTGTTTCATCTTTCACTGTCTTCCCGTTCATCATCGATTTGCTTGAGCGGGTACCAGTAACATCTCTATATGACCTGTCTCATGCAAGTAGAGCCAAGGGCACCTGCTTGCTCCAGGAACATAAAGAGCCTCAAACCATTCCATCAGGTCATGGGGATGAGGTCTATAATTGTTACTGGTATTTGGCATATCAAATACGACACGGGTAGCTTGCCAGGCTCTGCCGTGCGGGTAGCATACTCTTGTAGTCATCTCAAATCAAAATCCAGCATTTATTTATTGATGAACTGCGGCCCGCTTGGCCACGCGAGCCGGGCTGTGATAGGCTGGTCTGCTGGGTGGAGTTCTGACAAGGGGAAGTCGGATGTGGAAAATGGAGGCCCTCATGGAGTGGGGGTTGTCTGGCTTGTTGTGAGGCTCTGCTGGGGTGGCGGGCCAGGGCTAGAACCTGCCATCCCTCCTGGGGGGCCTCATGAGTGGCTGGGCACAGTGAGAGCCAGTAGCAGCTCTGCCCCATGTCTGTCTCTGGATGAGCAAATTTCATCTTTGAAGATGCCTTTAGCTTCAATGTTGTAGAGAGGTTTTCCTATACTTTCTTCAACGTACTTTATGGATTCAGGTCTGATAATTGAGATTTTCAATCCATTTTGATCTGATTTTTGTGCACGGTGTTAGACACAGGTCCAAATTCAATTTTTACATGTCGCTGCCCAGTTTCCCCAGCACCGCTTGTTGAAGAGGCTTTCCTCGCTCCAGTTAGGACTGCTTGCACCTTTCACTGTGTCACTGTCAGATGCCCTTGCTTACTGTTCTGCACATGTGGGCGCACCAGGCCTCAAACTCTAGGCGGAGGAGCCCAGGGCGTCTCGCGCGGTTTTGAGTTTTGAGATATGGGTGGCTGGTTTCGGCCTGTTCCCTGGGGCTGGTTATTTCCGCAGGAGAGCGCCAAGGATCATACACACACACACACACACACACACACACACACACACACACACACACACACACCCTGTAGGAGGGATGGGAGGCATTCCCGGAGGAGCAGGGCAGAAGTGGTCCAGGGCGGTTTTGGGGCTGTGTCTTTCGGTCCCATTGGTGAGAGTTCCAGCCTTCCCGGGGTTGGTTAGTTCCGCGCCTTATTTGGAAATTTTGAGGAAGGGGAGAGAGAGATTGAGAGAAAGACAGACAGAGAGATAGACAGACAGACAGACAGACAACACACACAGAAAGAGAGAGAGAGAGAGAGAGAGAGAGAGAGAGAGAGAGAGAGAGAGAGAGGGGGGAGAATACCATGCTGAAGAGGGATGTGGGGTTCTCCAAAGGCAGAGCACCTCAGTGCACATCCAGCACTAGGCATGAAAGGCCGCATCCCACGGTGCAGGCGACACTGCTCAGAGGCACCACAGGGGGCAGGCCAGCATCGCACGGGCTCAGGCAGCCTGTCAGCTCTCGCTTCCTGTGTTCAAGTTGGCTGTTACAAGGCTTTTCTCCCCTGCCCCACCCAGCAGAGCGACTGCCGCATTCAGAATATGACCACTAGAGGGCAGGAGCACCCACGACATCCTTTCTGTGCAACTGCAGACAGGAAAGGGAGAGGAGAGCTGGGAGGGCAAGAGGGGAGACCCGCAGACTCAGAGTCAACGGGAAGGAGCAGCGGCTGGGAGTGCAGGAGGGGAAAATTAGCTTTTTAAAAAAAATTAAAAATTAAAAAAAATCAAATTAAAAAAAATTAAAAATGTTTAAAAAACTAAATTAAAAAAATTTAAAATTTTTTTTTATTATACCACCATGAGATATTCAACTCTAAAGATGCTCATAATTGGGTCTCTGTTCTACAGTGTTCCAGCACCCAGCCCTCCACCAGTGCCCCATTCCCACCACCAATGACCAAACATTCCCTCCCACCCAACCCCAGCCTGCCCCTATAGCAGGCACCTTTTCTTTCTCTTTCTATCTCTGTCTCTGTATTTCTCTTTCTCTTCTCTTACACTTTGTGGCTTTCCCTACAGATATTAATGGTTTATGATGTCTTTATGTGTATATTCAATAGTGAGTTCTAGCATGACATTATAATTCCTCATTCCCCATCAGCCTCCCCAGTTTGTTGCAACTACAATGATCATTACAGTGTATAAATGTGTAAGATCCTGGGAAGGAGCTGGTCCTAACCTACATTATTGTCTAAGCCTCTTGCGCGGCTGTGGGTCTGGTCTGTCTCTTGTCGGCTTTGCTGGTTGTGGTGGCTCTGGGCCCTGTAGCCACGCCCTGCTGGGACATGGAGGGGGAGGGATGTGGGAGAAGCCCCCATCCCCAATCCAAGTCCGGCCAGGGCAGCCACCTCCCCCGCGTGTCTGCTGACCCTAGGAGCTATGTTGGACTGGCCAGGGGCGAGCCATTTATTGCCCTCGAAACTCCATGGGCTTCTATGTGGGTCGAGCAGTGCAGCTGTGCGTCGGGTCTCAGTCTGTATATTTTTTGGATTAAAACAATGGAAAAAAAGATGCATTAAAAATCATATTTTGCTCTAAGGGCTATTTTATGGTAGAGTTCAGGTAATAATGTGATAATCTCAGAGATCATTCTTTTTGGGGGGGTGAGGGAGGACCGCACCTGGCGATGCTCAGGGGTAGCTCCTGTCTCTGCGCTCAGGAATTACTACAGAGCACTGCAGGCTGTGCTGCGCAGACCACATGGGATGCTGGGGACTGAACCCAGGTCGGCTGCACGTAAGGCAAGTGCTCTACCCACTGTACTATCGCTCCAGTCCTTTCTCAGTTCATTTGGAGCTTTTGATTCTCTTAGTCACCAAACCTTGGCCTGCTGAGGGGACACTGCTTCAGTCCAGCCCTTCTGGATGGGCCTCAGGGTTTGAGCTTGGGGCCTTGTGGACACCAGGAATGTGTCCCAGCCCTCTGGACTGTTCTCCCTATCTGGAGATAACATTTGAAATGCACAGAGGTATTGCAAGTTTCTTTAAAAAGAACCTGCCTAGACACCAAGAATGTCCACCCCCACTGCCTGTGCCGGAGGCACAGTTCTTCATGGTCTGTATTTTCTGCCAATGGTTCTCTCACTCACCCTCCCCCACAGCCCCCATTTTTTTCCAAGTCACTTGACAGTAAGTTGAAAATATTGTATTCCTGTGCCTTTAAATACCACCCAGTTTACCTCCTAAAGAGCAAGGACATTCTCTTACATCAGCTTGGCACAAATGCCAACAACAGGAAATGTAACGTTTGTGCATTCCTATGTTATGAGCCATAGTCCCTGTGCAAATTTCATCAACTGTTCCTATAATGTCATGTTTAGCTTATTTTTCCCCATCTCTTCCACGCAAGCCACCATTTGCATTTAGTTAGCAAGTCTTCAAACTGTTCTGTTTTTCTTCAGTATTTATTTTGCTTTCTGACCTTGATATGCTGGGGAAATTGTAGGCTGGCTGTTTTGTAGTTAGCCTGCGCTAGGACATGTCTACGGTTTCCTGCAGATACAGTTCAGGTCACACTATTTGGGCAGGGAGAGGAACCATCTCCCGGTGTTCAACCTTTCTCGTTTCTTGCTTTGCTTTGAAAGCATAGGCCCTGGGTGAGGAGGAAGAGGTTTGTTTATGTCACGCTTCACCCACTGAATCCAGCTGTGTGTGCTCCTGTGACATTTCTTACTTATTCTAAGAAATATTTATTTAGTCTTCTGGTTGTTCCTGGCTCACAGCCCCCACAAACCTTTGATTCCGCCTACATGATATGAGCTGTCCGGACATCTTTTTGTTCCCGACTCCTGCTGGCTCCAGAATCAGAAGGTGAAAGGGTGTCTTTGGTGGCGTTGACAAACCCTTTTCAGTTGCTGCAGAGTCCAAGTAAGGGTGGAAAGTCCCTGAGGATAAGGACGGGTTGCCTGGAGAAGTAGCTGAGATGGAAGGCTTGGAACTAGGCTTGGAACTTCCTGATCAACATTCCTCCCGTCCTGGGACAGGGAACGAGGCTGGTGGCTGAATCACTCCCCAGAGGTCAATGATGGCGTTAGCGTCCATTGTGCTTATGGAAGGAAACTGCATAGAACCCACGGGATGTCTTTTTTAGAGGATTCTAGAATGCCACATAGTCCAATTGCATGGGGTCGGAGATCACTTAGGCATCTTCCTTTTTTTTTTTCTCTTACTTATTTTTTGTGGTTCACTCCTAGTGGTATTTAGGGGATCACATGTGGTGCTGCTTCTGGGGATCAAACCTGGGTCAGCTGCATACAAATACCATCTCGTTGGCTTTGTTAGGCTCTTTCTAGGTCTTGTTCTCTGGGGCGTTTAATTTCTCTGCTTATCTCTATCCTTTGCAATATACTTGCAAGTGTAAGTGACTGTGCCTCTGAGTTCCGTGGGACCCTCCAGCGGATAAACTGGAGCCATGGAGGGACCCTGGGATCTTCCCACTTAAAGCCCATTAGTCAGAAGTCCAGGAGACAATCTGTATTTTCGTCACCTTTCACGTTAACAATGGTTACTTTTTTGTTTGTTTGTTTTTGGGCCACACCTGGGTGTTGCTCAGGGCTTACTCTTGATTCTATACTCAGGAATCATTCCATGCCACGTTCATGGGACCGTTTTGGGGAGCTGGGGATCAAACCTGGGTCAGCCAAGTGCCAGGCAATTCCCTTCTTGCTGTACTCTCTCTCCAGTGTATAAACTGCTATATACTCTCAATGAGAACTTGTGGATTAGACGCTTCAAGCTCTCAGTAACTACACATTCTCCACCATCTCAAGAAAAAGACATTTGCACTAGAAATGCAAATGTTGACATTTCCAACAAACTTGGTCATTTGTTTCAAGACTATTTCTCTCAAGGAACATAAGCCAATAAAGAGTAAATGAAAGAAATAAAATAGAGGAAAGAAGAAAGCAGGAACAAATAAAAGATAAAAATATAAAAGAGAGATCAACATAAAGGGAAAAAAAAGGAAGAAAAATTTAACTTACCTCGACTGCATTGTCTTAAGCTTCTGTAATCTTTCCTACACTTTCCTTGCCAATATGTGTCCTTTTCTACGCTCATGGGATCTCTCATCTGACCACCTTCCCCTGGGCCCAGCTGGGAACTGAGTTTGGGGGTTGTTCCTGCTATTGGATTTTTATATCAGAACCTGTGATAGTAAAGTCTTTTAAAGCTGTGCGGATTCCTGGGTTTTTATCCATTCCCTGCTGGCCGGAGGTAGAAGGGAACTTCGTTTTCTGGTATTGTTGGCGACCCAGTGGCCCCTGACAATCTACCAAGCATACGTTTTCTGGTATCCATGAAGGCACCAGTATCACAAGAAAAGTGGGGAAACTGAGATGGAATTTGAGGCTGTTCATCTTTATCCAAGCAGAGGAAGACATAGCTGCCATAATGTGGGTAAGAAGAGTCAAGGGTTGGGGTGGAGAGAGCAAGGCGGGTAGGACGCTTGCCTTGCATGTGGCAGAGCAGGGTTTGAGTCCAGCACTCCTCATGGTCTCCAGAGCCCACCCTGACTGATTCCTGAGTGTAGAACCAGGAGTAACCCCTGAGCATTGTGGGGTATGAACAAAAGCCAACATAAAGTCAAGAGGCCAAAGGTTAAATGTGAGCTCATCAGATTGATGAGACTCTTCTGGGGCACCGACTCACTGATTCTGTCCCTCAAGTCCATCGCTGTCTGGCCAATCACTGAAGCTCTGGAGTCTGTAGCTGGGGCTCCAGGGCTGACTCTCAAGGCCCATGGCTGAGCATCTCTTTGTCTTTTCTTTGTTCTCAGGCCACATCCGGGGTGAGAACTGCTGCTTTTCTGCTGCTGCCTGGGCACAGGTAAGGGATCAAAGAGGCAGTCACCTGGCTGGTGCCGGTATCTTGCTGCTTCCTGCCCTCAGCCATTTCCATGACCTACTTGATTGTTTATGTGCTGTAGGTGAGATTTAAAAGGCCCAGTTAAACAAATTAGTTTACTTGGTGCCCACCCCCGCCTCCACTTCCAGCATGTCAATGCTGCCAACAGACACTCGTGATTAGGCTGGAACGAAGTTGGAAAGTGTTCAGGGCAGGCCTGTTACCAAGGGAGTGCTCAGTGCATGGCAAGCACTACTGTAGTTTTTATGACTATCATTTTAGGATTTAAAAGAAATAACTAGGATCCAATTGGTATCTTTATTGTTTTCATAGTACCTTAAGTTAGTCATTAAATCAATCAAAATCGATCTACAACAATTTCTGAGCTGTGGACCTTATAAGTCATGATCACTGTTTTTAATCTGTCAATGTCTATCACTGTCTTCCCATTCATCATCGATTTGCTGGAGCGGGCACAGTAACATCTCTATATGACCTGTCTCATGCAAGTAAAGCCCAAGGGCACCTGTTTGCTCCAGGAACATAAAGAGCCTCAAACCATTCCATCAGGTCATGGGAATGAGGTCTATAATTGTTACTGGTATCTGGCATATCAAATACAACACAAGTAGCTTGCCAAGTTCTGCCGTGCTGGTAGCATACTCTTGTAGTCATCTCAAAATCCAGCATTTATTGATGAACCAGTCTGTGATAGGCTGGTCTGCTGGAGTGGAGTTCTGATGAGAGGGAAGTCTGAATGTGGAAAATGGAGGTCCTCAGGAAATGGAGGGTTGTCTGGCTTGTTGTGAGGCTCTGCTGGTGTGGCGGGCCAGGGCTAGAACCTGCCATCCCTCCTTGGTGCCTCATGAGTGGCTGGGCAGAGTGAGAGCCAGTAGCAGCTCTGCCCATGTCTGTCTCTGGATGAGCATACCTGGGCCGGATAAAAAAAGACTGCAGCAGGGTGGATCTCGATGAGCCGAGCTGTGATAGACTGGTCTGCTGGGTGGAATTCTGATGAGAGGGAAGTCCGAATGTGGAAAATGGAGGTCCTCATGGAGTGGAGGGTCGTCTGGCTTGTTGTGAGGCTCTGCTGGGGTGGCAGGCCAGGGCTAGAACCTGCCATCCCTCCTGGGCACCTCATGAGTGGCTGTATTCAGATTAATTAGTTGGCCATTCAGTCAAGACTTTGGGGATATGGGTGGAGAGAAAAGAGATTTAAGTACCAACTGAGGGGTCTTTAGGGAAAATTTCATTATTTTTTAAATTATAATTTGGTTTTTGGATATACAATCATCTGTGTTTAGAGCTTCTTTCTATTCAGATCTTTTTTTTTTCTTCTTCTTTTTTGGGTCACACCCGGCAATGCTCAGGGGCTACTCCTGGCTCTGCACTCAGGAACCACTCCTGACGGTGATCAGGGGACCATATGGGATGCCAGGGATTGAACCCAGGCCGGCACAGGCCAGCTACGTGCAAGGCATTTGCCTTACCCGCTGGGCTATCACTCCGGCCCTCAGATCATTCTTGATGGTGTCTGGGGAGCCATATTCTGGGGATCGAATCTAGTTTGACATGTGCAAAACAAGTGTCCTCCCTGCTTTACTATCTCTCTGGTTCAGAATTTATTTTATTTTATTTTATTTATTTTTTATTTCATTTTATTTTTTGCTTTTTTGGGTCACACCCGGCGATGCTCAGGGGTTTCTCCTGGTTCTGCACTCAGGAACCACTCCTGGCGGTGCTCGGGGGGACCATATGGGATGCCGGGGATCGAACCCAAGCCGGCATATGCTGGCCGCATGCAAGGCAAGCGCCCTACCCGCTGGGCTATCGCTCCGGCCCCCTAATTTTATTTTAAATGGTAAAATTTATTAGATTGCAACCACGTTATATATTGCTCACACAGAAGGAAACACCCGTATACTTTGCAGATAGAGCTCTGCATCTTCTACATAGTTAAGGGTGGACATGTTAATTTAAAGATGCCATTTTGTTCAAATGCAGGTAATAAAAATTAACTGAGATATAACAATGTTGGCTGGGCCTGGGACACAGTCTCATTGCTTAATTATAAGTCTTTTGGCCTCCCCTTTAATGAAAAAATATGTCTTTAAATGTTTCAGACTGGAAGGTCTTTGAGTAAAAGTGTAATTGCTGTCAAGGAAAACATAATTTTCCAGCCAACTTACTATAACCACACAGTTCTACATTCATGCAAATTGTGTACAAAAGCCGTACGGAATATTGAGAAGGAAAGTTCTGGTCAAGCCGGTGCCTCTGGATTTTGACTGCTGTTACATAAACATTGACATTTTGTGATGAATGGCCAGGAAAACAGCCACTTACACCAAAAGCTAAGCATTAGCGTTGTTCACTCGCTAGCCTAGCAGAGGGAGCTGAATATAAATTCTTTCAATGGCTAGAACTGTGAGTTTCCAGAGCCATCTGGGGGCAGTAAGAGTAAGCAAATAAGCACAGAATCTCTTTTCTCTTCGTTCACTTGTCTCATGACCTCCCTAAGTTAAACAGAAGTTAGACTTTCAGGCTAGAGCGAGTAGAAGATTAGAAAGGAAATTTCTCTAACCTTTTTGGGTTCTCTCAGGTTGATTGAATTGTCAAATTCACACCAGGTAAGTAGGTAAAAAAGAATGTACAGAACATCTACATGTATGCTTAATTATGCACAGAGAATCTACAGAAAAGTCGATTCTGAAGGCGGAATGGTATGTAAAGGTAAAGCATGTTTGGACTCTGAGCTAAAGTATGAACTGGGACTTGGCTTCTAGGAGAGAAGAGGGAACTTAAGGCAGAAGTCGGAGATTCTATGATCACTTGACTTCCCTGCTCTATAGACAAGTTTCAATAATGGACAGATTGCGGAGGTAGCCCTAAATCTGGACAATACCCAGAACAATCGTTTTCTAGTGACTTACAGGTGTGAGAGAAACTCGAGGTTTCTCTCGAGTTTGCACTGCGTCCAACTGACCGCAGATTAAAATAAGTCACCTGCCAACACATTAGATGTTGGGCTGGAGAGATAGAGGTGAGACACTTGCCTGGCATGTAGCTAACTCTGGTCTCTCATCCCATGTGGTTCTCTGGGTACTAGCATGGCTCACTCCTGAGCACAGAGCCGGGAATATCCCTGAGTACCAGCCAAAAACCAAAAGAACAACACTCACAACAACGAAGTGGCAGGTTTTGGTGAGGCTATCACTAGGGTAAATCTGAAAAGGCAGTTATTGAAATGAAGGATGAGACACAGCTTCCGTATGTCTCAAATTTGGCGCTCAAATCTGATTGCATGTTGATTTTCAAGGGAGGTTCTTCTTTGGTGAAGGATGGAAGGGGCCAGCACACAGGTTACTTTTTATTTAAAGGTAAGGGGATATGGTGTAAGGGCAACCAAAAAGGGACTTAGAGACTCTGAAAACCCACTTAAGGACTTTGTTTTGAGTTGGCATGATAAAGCTTTGATTTGTTAGGGAACACAGATACGAATGAGTCAATTTTAAAGTTTCTGTGTATGACACATAGAAAAATGCCTGTTGTAAACATTGGTATCAGATTTTTTATTTTAAAAAATAAAGTAATTTGGGGCGGAGGAGGATAGCCCAGCTGGTAGGGTGTTTGCCTTGCACGTGGCGGCCAGGGTTCCATCCCGGCATCCCATATGGTCCCCCAAGCACCGCCAAGAAGTAATTCCTGAGTGCAGAACCAGGAGAAACCCCTGAGCATTGCTGGGTGTGACCCAAAAAAGCAAAAAAAAAAAAAGTAATAAAGTAATTTATGATCTGCTACAAAGTGTTTCACCAGTATATATTTTAATACATTCTGATTTAACTGTATAGTTGAAGTATCTAACCTGGGTCAATGATAATTCCTCTTTATGCATGACCTCCCCAATATACTAAATATGCATCGAGTGACTTAAAAATCTTATTATGCAAATTAATTTGGTTATTAATCCATAAAATAGGTATAACAGATAGTGTTAGCCATATTTTCTGAGTAAGAAAACTGTATGTTCAATTGCATTAAATGACTTTGCTACGTAGCATCTAACCACACATTGAGGATCAGGGATGTAGCTCAGGAGTAAAGTAAAGGAACCTGGATTTGATCTCTGGCACAGCAAAATAAAAATGAAATAAAGACCCACATCCATTATTTACTATCTTAAACTCAGATTCATTTACATGATTTCTCATAAAAATGCACAATACATTAGCTTCATTGTGTTTAAGATTATGAGGTACAAGATGCTCAGATAGTAAAAGAGATTCTTTGTTTTCGGATCAAACTCTTAATTGTTACCTATATTTGACCATATTGAATTTATAATGCAGAGTTATGGTTACCTTGAAAATTAACTAAGTTGGGGCCCAGAGAAATAGTACAGGGGGTCGGGCATTTGCTTTGCACACGGCTGACCCAGGTTTGATCCCCAGCATCCCATGTGGTCCCCTGAGGATCACCAGGAGTAATTGTTGAGCACAGAGCCAGGAGCAACCCTGAGCATTGCTGCATGTGACCCAAAAAGCAAACAAACAAACAAACAAAAAAGAATAAGCTAAGTTGTCCGAAAAAATAAAATTCTAAGTTATCTCATAGATACGGTATCTATGCATGTGACTTCATTTCTGTGAATGAACACTGTCATCTAACAACCCCATTAGAATCACCTGTCTGCATAGCCTCTTATTGCCTTTCCATCTGCCTGAGAGTCCCTCACTTCCTTCAGCCTGTTTGGTGTCTGGCACTGCATTTTTCTCTCCCTATTAGAAAAAGAATGGGCGGACAATTAGTCTCATTGATATAGGCATTGGCCTCATTCATTGAACATTCATCCTCTTTGGGAATATCATAAGAGATATCTTGCACTCTGGACCTGAGCACTAAACCGTGTCCTTTCCTCGGGTCACGTATCTCCAGGGTGGTCCCCAGGACCCTTGAGAGTTACTGAAAACCCCCACCACAGTTCCTTAATGAACTTACTTTAGTTATTAATTTCATATTTGAGCCCGTGTCTTAGATTTTGTATTCATTGAAACAAAATCACCTTTGTGTTTCTTACCTTTCCTTTGCAGTCTTGCCTTAAAATAACGTATGCCTTTTCTTTTCCACATTATGCCATGGTATATTTGAACCCTTAGAAGTATACATTTTTTTGCTCATCATAACTAATCATCAGAGAGATGCAAATCAAAACAACAATGAGATGTCACTTTACACCACAGAGACTGGCACATATTCAAAAGCGCAAGAACAACAAGTGCTGGCATGGATGTGGGGAAAAGAGGACACTCATCTATTGTTGGTGGGAATGCCGGCTGGTACAGCCCTTTCTGGAAAACAATATGGACATTCCTCCAAAGACTAGAAATTGAACTCCCATTTGACCCAGACATACCACTCCTGGGAATATACTCTGGGAAGCCAAAAATACGCAGCGGAAACACCATCCCTACCTTTTATGTTCATAGCAGCATTATTCACAATAGCCAGAATCTGGAAGCAACCAGAGTGCCTGAAAATCGATGACTGGATAAAGAAGCTTTGGTACATCTACACAATGGAATACTATGCAGCTGTTAGGAAAAATGAAGTTATAAAATTTGCCTATAAATGGATGGACATGGAGAAGATTATGTTGAGTGAAATTAGCCAGAAGGAGAGCGACAGATACAGAATGACTGCATTTATTTGCATCACTTGATCACTTGAACCCCGTTATTCATCGATTTGCTTGAGCGGGTGCCAGTAACATTTCCATTGGACCTTATCATGTGCCAATGTAGCCCAATGGCATCTGGTTGATTCAGGAATATGAAGAACCTCAAACCGTTCCTTCAGGGTCTTTACAAGGAAGTCTGACCATCTTGTAGGTGGCGGCCACGTGATCTTTTGACATCCCGTGGGATCCAGTTGGTAATGGCTCTAGTCCAGCGGTTGTCTCCAAATCGCATTACATGTCCAGCCCATCTGATTTTCGATGCCTTGGCAAATGAGACAGCGTCCCTGATTCTGGAATAGCGACAGAGGTCAGAACTCCGGATTCCTTCACTCACTTGAGTGAGGCGTGATATTCCAAGCATAGCTCTTTCGATGCCTCTCTGGGAGACCTGAATAGCATTCTCATCCTGCTTTCGTAGGGCCCAGGTCTCTGCGGCGTATGTTAATGCAGGGAGAACAGTGGAGTCAAAGAGATGTGCCCGGAGCCGGAGGTTCTTTTGTCCTTTTAGCTATTTCTTCGATGCCTTTGAAGGCATTCCATGCTGCTCTCTTCCTCCTGCGCAGCTCAGGTTTTAGGTCGTTCATCATGCTGATTTCTCGACCTAGGTACACATAACTGCTGCATTCAGAAATGTTTGTTCCATTGAGAGTGAATGGGGCCTCAGGAACTAGTTCATTCTTCATGAACATTGTTTTCTTCAGATTCAGCTGTAGACCTATCTTTCCACATTCTCGGTTGCACTCAGCCAGCATTTGTGCCGCTTGGCTAATGTTTGGTGTTATTAGAACGATGTCATCAGCGAAGTGGAGGTGGTGTAGTTGCCGACCATCTATTTTCATTCCCATTCCTTCCCATTCTAATTGTCGCATGATGTTCTGGAGGGTGGCACTGAAGAGTTTTTGGTGAAATGGTATCACCCTGTTGAACCCCTCTTTTCACATTAATGATCACTTCTTTGTAGAATGGTGAGATCCTGGTGGTGAATCCGTAATACAGCTCATGAAGGATCTTGATGTATTGGGTTTGAACACCCTGTTTGGCTAGGGCTTCGATGACTGCTTCAGTCTCCACAGAATCAAAGGCTTTCTGTAAATCAATGAACGTGAGACAGAGCGGCATCTTGTACTCCCTACAAATCTCAATGAGCTTGGTTACTGTGTGGATATGGTCGATTGTGCTGAATCCTTTCTGGAAGCCTGCTTGCTCGCATGGTTGTCCTTCATCTAGTGTTCTGCTAATCCTGTTCAGGATGACTCGTGTAAACAGCTTGTAGATGACGGACAACAGGCAGATGGGGCGATAGTTGCCAATGTCGTGAATGTCTCCCTTCTTGAACAGTAGAACTGTCCTGCTGGTTTTCCATTGGGAGGGCACCTTGCATTCGGACAGGTAGCGTGTGAAGAGCCGAGCTAGTGTATTGATGAGTACCGGGAAATCTGGTTTCTGCTCTGCCGTGTGTACCTGTATCTTAGGCTCAAGCATTCCTGGGCTTGAAATACTCTCCTCTGAAGGGCGGGTCTCTGCGTGGTGGGTCCTTCTAGGCTGGGTTTCTGAGAAGCCAGGCTGGAGACTGGATTAATCTGCGGGCTGGAGACTGGATTAATCTGCTGTGTGGAGATCTTACCTGCTGCAGAGTGTGGATTGTGAAGATTGCTGCCAGCAAGGTGTGGGGGTTTTCTCTGGGCTCCTCCGGAGTCTCCATTGGGATGGTGGACTCAGGTCGGAAGTTGCTCTCGTGGTCCATGGAATGTTATTTGCATAACATAAATATATATGTACATATTCTGACACCAATATCCAAGGTCAAGTGAAACATGACCTTGTATCAGGAGGTCTTGTCAAAGGTGGAAATTATCACAAACGTGTGGGAGTCAGAGGCTAGGTAGGACAGAAAATGGAACAGTGTGCTAACAATTGTCGAGGATACTAATGCCAACCTAGAACTGAGCATTAAATAGAGGCAAAAAGATACACATGGCAACCCTTTAATGTATGTTCTGTAATCCATAGTCTGGAGGGGAAGGAAAGAGAGAAAGAGAGAGAAAGGGAAAGAAATAAAGAACCTGCCATGGAGGAGGACAGGGGGAGGGGGAGGGAACTGGGGACGTTGGTGGTGGGAGATGGGCACTGGTGGAGGGACGGGTGCTGGAACACTGTATGACCAAAATCTAAATATGAGCTTTTTAATTGTATATCTTTGTAATTGTAAAAAAATTAAAAAAAAAAGCAAAACAACAACAACAAAAAAAAAAAAACAAAACAAAAAGAAGTATACATTTTTAATTTTCATATCCAACCAAACAGCACTGATTTCTTCAACCCTTGGTATTGCAGTTTGGTAAATTTCCACCAAACTTTTTTTTTTCTGGGTCATAAAACATCCATTAAAGGAACCAGAATAAAGACAAGCAATTGTAATGTTGGGGCACACTTGTGAGTTTTCTAAGGAGGTGATGGGTTATTTGAGATTGGTGTCAAGAGGAGAGACCAAGCAAGAGATGGAGCCTGCTCTCTTTTGGGGGAGGTGAAGGGGGTCACACCTGGCAATGCTCAGGGCTTACTCCTGGCTCTGCACTCAGGAGACCCTCCTGGCGAATTCAGGGAACCATATGGGATGCTGAGGATTGAACCGGGCGGCCACATGCAACACAAACACCACTGTGTACCACCGTGTTTCACGCCGGCCCCAGCCTGCTCTTCGAATTGGCCTTGCTTCAATTTCAGGGACCAGATTGCAGGGAGACAAGGAGATACTAAAAAACAAGCCCCAATGAACTTGGAGTGGTAAAGGTGGGGTGGGGGTTTTGCTCTTCCTGCCCCTTGGGAAGTGTTAGCTCTCTGATGCTCTCTTCCCAGAATACACCTCTGCAAGACATCCGCCCCACACGAGCTGTGGGCACCAAGCGGGTGCTGCCAACACACAGGGAACACCCAGAAGGCCTAATCTGGGCCTACTTTGCATTTCATTAGGACGTTGAAGCCAGAAAGAAGGCATTTTAGTCAATTCTCTTTGAAAGCCCAGATTTCTGTGGGCCTGGATTCGCAGAGCCAGAATAGTTCCATTGGTTCTATGACTTTGGGGGGTGGTCTCGGATGAAAGAGCCTGGAAAACTATCAGTCTATAAATATGCGGACTGGAAAACCTCATAGGATATATAGGGCTGATTCTGCAGCTCATCTCTATACCTAGTTTGTCCGTCGTCAGCGGCTACAAGTAATGTTTGTCTTGAATCTGAAGGAAACAAATCATGTCATTGTTGAAAGTTAAGGGATGTGTGTACACCAGCAGGCACAGGCCTGGGTTATGGCTTTGAAGCTTTCTAACTGCAACATTTACAAACCCAGCTCAGCTTGTGGAAAACCATGGACATATTTTGGTTTGGCTCAAGGTCTTCTTTTTCATCTTGCAGGTCACTGAGTGCAAAGGGAGAAAAAAAACCACGGTAAATATTATTGAGTACAGATTTATTTTTCCTTCTTCCAGAACTAAAACGCAAGATGTGATTTGGTCAAGGGGTCTACTTTTGTTCCAAGACAGGAGGATGCCTCTCCATCCTCTCCATCACTGGAAAATGTCTTGGAAATGGATTTCACGTTATACCACTTCGATTTAGACTATTTTCATGTAACTTTGTGATCTCCCAGGCAGTCTTATCAGAAAAAAGAAAGATGATTGGAAAGGAATTTTTCTTTGTCCATTTTTAAAAAATGTATATAGCCTTGTCTGTTAGCAGAAAGGTTTCAGTTTTTCCTTTGCTCAAACTTTTATTTTGTTGAGGTAGGTGTTGGTGATCACTCCCAAATGCTGCTCGGGGGCAAAAGAGGCCACCCTGAGTGATATTCAGCCAACTTGGCAGCTTGTTCATTGCCAGAGTGGGAAGGGGCGGTGCTGCTTGGGTCCTGAAGAGCTGGGGATTATTCAGGCCACCCCCAGGTATGCTTGTGAAGCCTCCAGGACTCGACCGGAGAGTCTGAGGGATAGTGTTTGCAGACCATATGCCTTATCTCCCAGACACCTTACCTGTGGTAAATCTGAGGGGTTTTGGGTATTGCAAATTGAGTCCTAGTGCTAGATTTGCTTTTATAATGACTTTAGCCTGGTTAGCTTTCAGTTTCCACATCTGGTGATTATGCATAACAAGAGCTTCTTTCCCTACAATCCACAGCTTATACAATTGTGGGGGAAGAGATATTAAAAAATGTCCCGGGGACAGTATGGGTTTGCATGCGAGAGCATTTATAATAAATACATCCATAAAAATGGGAAATTACTGCCAGGACTCAGATGGCCAAAGTAGGGGCAGAACTTGTTTAGTAAAGATCTCGAGTGAGATTTGCGTTGAGAGGGTCAGAGGGAAGTTATTTCACTGCCGTGGCGCTTCCTTCTCGTATTTCAGGGGGCGCTCTAGCAGATACAATCTATTTAGGTCTGTATGCCCAGCTGCCACTCCAGCTGTCAGCACTACTAGCTTCTCCTTTAAGCCATCCCTGAACTGGGCCTCTCAGCACTAAATCCTCTAAAAACGAACTCCCAGGGTCAGATAAGCTTCAGCATCTCCTCATTTAGAAATACACCCAGACTAGGTCTTGGTTGGGCCTTTTCTGCCCCCAACTTGGTTCCCAGAGCGAACAACTTGCCCAGCTGTTCAGCTGGGCAAAAAGCCCTTTGTTGGGGTGGGAGAGTGTGACTTTCTGATATGACTCAGAGGGAGTTGGGCCCCGGATATCCTCCTCGGAAGCTTATCCTTCCCTTTCTCTCTTTTGAAGCTCACTGTTGGAGAACAAGTACACACCTCTGTGTGTGTGTGTGTGTGTGTGTGTGTGTGTGTGTGTGTGTGTGTATGAGCACAGCCCTACACAAATTCTGTTTTAAAAGTGTAGACAAGTATTTGGAAAGATGAAAGAAAATTTCTTTTAGCAAAGGGTGTGTGTTGGGAGCTGGGGACAATGTGGAGAGGGAAAATGTGGATGCTGAGAAGAACGAGTTTTCCCTTTTGTGCCATCATCCCCTATCGGTCACTGCCTTCCTAAAGGCACTCAGGGTTTTGGGGTGTAGAGCAGTGTGTGATTGTTGGATTCCCTTTTGTTCACAGCCTTCTGTCTTCCACTCAGCAGGTGTTCTTCTAACCAGGGGCAGTGACTTGCCAGCCCTGGCTTTCGTATTGTAAGTGAAATGTTGTATTTCTCTTTCCTGTATGCCCTTTGCATATTCTTATGTTAGAGTTATGTTAAGGCTGTTAAGGCTGTGCACTTGTAATATAGGAGTTAATTAACTCTGGGATATTTACTCCTTGGCATCTATCATATTATCATATTTCCCAGCTTAAAACTCTGTTGTTCTTTGATTCTAGTTCCTTACACCCCAAAACAAGGGTTCTGTCATGGGATATGGATGGACCCAGGGCATGCCATAAGTAAGCTACCCTGACTGGACATGACACAGGCTAAGTGTCAAAAGTAGGTTAATAAGTTAACCTACTTTTGTCATGGAACAAACTCTGTCCTGACCCCAGGATAAACAACTGACTTAGGACCCTGTTGGGGTTAGGAAAAAACTAACTTGACCTGAGGACTGTGGTCTGGAATAGATAGCAAGATGTCCCCAGGAAAATCCACCATTTAAGCTTAACCTTGGTGTAGATAAATGTCTGAATCTCTTACTGTGTTTATACATTATGACTAGAAATATTATTAAGAAGTAAATGCTATACCAGCAAAGGAAAGGAGAAAACAATATGCCCTTAGCTGGAATTCTGCCTCTATCCTGGGCAGGTCTACAGCCACAGAACAAGAGTCTATCTTTGGGGGGGAGGGACCCCTGGTAGATTGCTCCAGGAAGGAGGGACTTTCACACTCTCTTATTGTTTTAGGGTCAAAATCCATCGCCTCTTGTATCTCCCAACCCCCAACATTTGGGGAAGATTTAAAGAGCAGACTTGATGAAGAGCCTCAGACTATTAAGGAGCCTATGGTCCTGTTCCTTTGCCTATTGGTCAGGGAATGGTAGTTGGTCCTGAAGGCGCCAGGGGACTCTGCTGAACCCCAATATCTGTTGGGGACCTTGCTGAACCCAACAGGTGAGCTAGCCTCAGGGGTCTCCCTTCATCCAGGTTAGATTTATTATAGGTGTTAAAGGGCTTCCCTTGTCTTCTCCTGGCCCTTTCTCCTTTAGTTCTTTAGCACTTCCCAAGATGCCTTGTGTGGAAGGAAATTCACTCTCAGGATGTTGAAAACATGCATCCCAATTTATGCAGCCTATTTCTCTCCTTGGTACCATTCTGTGGCTCAAAGCAGTGGTTATTATCTTCAGATAAAACTGGTAGACTCATTTTTGTATGGCTCTCTCTGCAGTAGAAATCAAAGTATTTCTAGGCAAACACCATTAAAAATCTCCTGTATGAACCAAGAAAAGAGTACATTTCTTGAACAGTATTTTTTCAAAGCTTAACCTCATGTTTTAACAACCTCAGATGACTTATGTTCCTGGCTTTCTTATGCGTTGGTTAGTTTTCAGTGCCTGAATTCAGACAAATAAGAGATGGAAAAAAACCCCCTAACAGGTCACTCAGTTCATTTCTTTAAAGAAATTAACAGATTCATTTCTTTAGTCCCATAACAGAGTTTCTGGAGGGCAGATGAAAAGGCTATATTTTTATATCAGCAAAATTAGGGCCAGTGTCAATGCTAAGATGACTCCAGGGACCACGAGAGGTTACTAAATTCTTCCTATCTTGGGTGTGTGTATATGAGATTCAGAATGATTCTGGCTGTTTAACCCCAAGTTATCTGGAGCAGGGAGGGTCAGAAAGAAGCAAATGCAAGATGGAAACATGCCAGTGTCAGGAAAAGTGCCCAGGTCTTCACAGTCCTGCACTGACCTGTGTGTGCATGTGGCCTGTGTCTGGAAAGGGTTGTTGATTTGGGGAAAGCTGTTGTGATAAGCTAAGGGCAGTTTCATTTTGTTCAATATTAATATTAATAACATAATAATAGTAATAATAATATTTTGCCATTTGGGAAACTCCTGGCAGTGCCTACAGTTTGCTTCTGGCTTTGTGCTCAGGGATCACTTGTGTTAGTGCTCAGGGGACCATATTGAATTGGGGTCAGTAGTTGGATGCAAGGACAGTGCCTCACTCCTGTGCTATCTCTGCATTAGGAGTATTTTTTGGTTGCAATTCCTGAGGGAGCAAGGAAAAACAATCAGGGCAGAGAAGCGCCCCAGGATCATCCATGCTTGTTCTGAGCGTGGCTGCCCTGTGCTTCAGACACAGTTTCTAGGAGGTGTATCCAGAATTTGGCAAGTCTTTACCAGGAAGATGACTGTTGAGTGGTTCTAGTCTCACTGCTTTGATTACTGTGTCTATTTTGTTGAATAGTTATTCCCAGGTGTAGTACAACAGCAACATCCTCTTTTTCCTGCGCAGTTATCCCTCCTTTGGTATAGCCTGGGATTAGAATTTAGTTTGTGCACAGGAGTGTTGCAGTGGTGTGAGTTCCCAACAATATTGATGTTTGTCGACTTCCCTGGTCACACTCAGGGGCCCATGACCAATGAACAAAAGGCTATAAGTCAAGGATAGATAATCCAAAAGCTTTTTACTTCTACCTACTTCACTCCACACCAACAGTTAAGCACACATTGCCCCCACACTGACAGACAGACTCACACAGACCAAGGGCTGCCAACCAAGTGCTCTGACTATGTGCAATGACCAAGAACTCACCCACACATGTGTGTGCCTCTTGACCATGTGCTTTGTTTTTCAGCCCTCCATATCTGAAAACCTCTGACTTCCCTGGGGTAGGCCTTCACAGAGTTAAACTGGGTCTTTATGGTGCAAATCCTCAGGGGAGTCATAACTCTGACTTAAGCTTAAGAGATGCTAATATATAGCATTGCTCCCTTCCTCCCAATCCAGTTTCTTATATAGACACTGTAGAGAGGGGCTGGCATAATAACTACACCCAGGATAAAATATCTATTGGGTATATTTTTTATGGGGAGATCACATCATATAATTCAAACTATGTTCCCCAGGCTAGATTGAACTGATATCTCCACCCCCACAAGGTCCTTTGTCTGGTCTACTCTGCTCCAGGACAATTTCTTAAGTGTTCTTGCTCTCTTTCAAAGCCTTTCATACTGTGAGGCCATTCAGGCTTGTCCTAGGTGAGACAAGCTATTGTGACATTCCCTTTAATTGTAAGAGCAGGGTTTCCTAAAGATAGTAGCATTTGATAGCCAGGGTGGCTTTCTTCCTCGTATCATCCATTTCCTCACACAGGACCGTGTGTGTGTGAGTGTGTGTGTGTGTGTGTGTGTGTAGACCTAATCTAGATGGTATCACTGTATCACTGTCTTCCCGTTCATTGTCGATTGGCTTGAGCGGGCACCAGTAACATCTCCATATGACCTGTTTCATGCAAGTAGAGCCCAAGGGCACCTGCTTGCTCCAGGAACATAAAGAGCCTCAAACCATTCCATCAGGTCATGGGAATGAGGTCTATAATTGTTATTGGTATCTGGCATATCAAATATGACACGGGTAGCTTGCCAGGCTCTGCCGTGAGGGTAAATCTAGGTGGTACTGGGTCTTATAGTTAGAAAATATGATGGGGGCCGGAGCAATAGCCCAGTGGGTAGGGTGTTTGCCTTACACGCGGCCGGCCTGTGCCGGTTCGATCCCAGGCATCCCATATGGTCTCCCAAGCACCACCAGGAGTAATTCTTGAGTGCAGAGCCAGGAGTAACCCCTAAGCATCGCCAGATATGACCCAAAAAGCAAAAAAAAAAAAAAAAAAAAAAAGGAAAAAGAAAATATGATGGGATGTCCAGGAGCCATCAACTGAGAGTCAAACTGTACCCCAGAGTCAAGTTCCTTCCCCCACATTTCTTTTGTGTTTACCTAAGAAAGAAATCTCTTTGGCCTAAGCCTCTGGCTTAAGAATACACAAATGGCTTATACAGAGAAGAGCAATCCCATCAGCAATGCAAAGATCCAGGGCTAATAGGTGGGGCGTCACCCAACACAGGGGCAAGTGCGAATGTGCAAAGCCAGTGGGACAAGACAGAGGCCCTGTAGCAACAGCAGACAAGGCGTCTGCTAATAGTCTTTGTCAGTTTCCCTCACTGGGGCTCAGCACAGCTGGAAATCTGTTGGGCACGCTGTGTACCCCAACAAAGTCCAGGAGCAGGGTATAGGAATCCCCTTCTTCCCCAGGGGATTGGTGGCTGGCAGAAGGAGAAAGAGCGCAGGGGTTCAGCAGAGTCTCAAGAGGCTTTACTTACATAGCTTCTTGCATACGAATCAGCAGTAGGAAAACCCCAAACTTAGGGTTCCCGGCTGGGCCCTGGCCACGTATAGGCCAAAATGGCTGCCACCACGTGTTAAAGCCCAACAGGGAAGAGAACAGAGAGGAGGAGAGGAGAACAAAGAGAAGCCAAAATGGCAAAAGCCGCTTCTTCTTTCTCCTATCTTATTTTATAGACAGAAGTCAGCCAAAATCTTCCAGCCCAGCCCATCCTGGGCTGGGCGATCTAGAGATGAAGCCAGGCAATGGACTCTTTTGAAATGTAGATCTTCAGGTGGGCCTTTAGGGCTCAAGCATGCAAAAGCCAGAGCTGATTCCCTGAGGCAAAATCTCCCTAGCAGAGGAGGGGCTGCATCTCTGAACCAGAAAGCAGTTCAGAACATAACCTGTAGGAAATGGCATTGATACCTTTTACCATGCATTCCAGACTCTTGATCCCACTAAGGTCCAAAATCCATCAGAGTAATTCACTTTGGCCTGACCTTTAGAATCAGAGACATGTCAGTTTGCCTGGAGCGCACTGGCATGTCTCTTTGAACTAGGAGAATTGATTACATTATGGTTGATCCAAGGAGGCCAAGTACTCTTGGAATATTTACATGCATGTCTCAAACAGGGACCTGTGGGAACAGAATATTGAACTGGGGCAAGCGAGATTCATGATAAAAATATTTATGCTGTATAAAATTATGAAATTAATCCAATTCTGCCCGAGTTACCATTGTGTCTGCTCAGGAGATTCCCTAAATGCAGGGACAAGCTCTTCATATGAGCTAAGTGTAGCTGGAGGCTAAGGCTCAGTAGGTCGGGTCACCCAACAGTAATCTATGGAACAGGACAGGTGAAGAGGCTCCTGTTTTTGCCATTTGAAAACTAGGGACCCTGCCCTTTGCAGTCACTGACATATACCCTGTCCACTCCCTACCAGGGGAAATACACAACTTTTCAAGCAATACCAAATGAAATACTAAACAATACTTCCTGGGGTTATCTGTATAAAGAATGTATTTCCTCCTAATTTATCTGCTAGTTTTTATAATATTTTTTAAAAAATAAATTTTTTGTTGTAGTTTAAGTCACATAGTTTCAACAATATTAATTTTGTTTAAAAAATTTTAAAAAGTTTATTTTAATGTAGGATTTATTAGACTGGTTGAGTCTTCTGTGTTATTGCTTTTGCTCATTGAACTTGGTGGTTTTCTACACTTCTTCCCCATTTTCCCCCAGTGTTCCTGCTGTGTTGAGTGTGAGTCTTTATAGTTAGATTCCTCCTGGAAGGATGAGGGATTAGGCTGGGAGTTACTCTTTTCCTTTCCTGCATGTATTTACCCAGTGATAGGAAGTAACTGTGAGCAGTTGGACTCTGATGAGGAGCTGTTCAGGAAATGTGAAGCTGGGCTTGCTGAAATGGTGGAGGTTGGGAGTGGAGGCTTCAGGGACCAGATAGAAGGGAGAGAAATCCAGTCCTGGATCTGAAAAGGCCTCAGAGCTGTCAGCTGAGAGATGAGCAGAGGTTTAGGAGATGTGGTGCTGGGCTGTTGAAATGATAGAGATTAATTTTAAGAATTGTTCATGCGTAAGTGTGTGGGTTTTATTTCTGGGATGTTCATTCATCTTTGTGTATGTTTTGATTCCAATTCCAAGATGTTTTAATTACTGTCACCTTGCAGTGCTCTTTTTTCCAAATTTCTTTCTGTTTTGGTCACGTGTGATTGTGCTCAGGCTTCACTCTGACTCTGCACTCAGGCTAACTCCTGATAGTGTTTGGGGGACCATATGGAGTCCCAGGGATCAAATCCTGAGCACTGGGAATCAAATCCTGGGTTGCTGGGAGCTAGGCAAGTGACTTACCTGCTGTATTATCTCTCCAGTTCCTTCCATAATAGTAAATATATTTGCAGTTTGTTTTTTACTTTCATAATAATAAATCTATTGTAGTTCCAAATTATTTCAGCATTTTGGGCTAGATTTCTGTGTATAAGGCCACTGGCATATTGATAGGGATTGAATTCTGTGATATACCCATTTAAATAATGTTAATTTTTTCAATTTGTGAGCACAAAATATCTATGCCTATTTATTTCTTTAATATTTTCTTGGAGTCTTCAGCATAGAGAACTTTTGTGACTTTGGAGATAAGGAACTCACAGTTACAGCAGTCCACAGAATGGGAAAGAATATTCACCCAATACCCATCTGATAAGGGGTTAATATCCAGGATATATCAGGCACTGGTAGAACTTTACAAGAAGAAAACAAACAACCCCATCAAAAAAATGGGGAGAAGAAATGAACAGAAACTTCAGCAAGGAAGAAATTCGAATGGCCAAAAAACATATGAAAAAATGCTCATCATCACTAATCATCAGAGAGATGCAAATCAAAACAACAATGAGATACCACTTTACACCACAGAGACTGGCACATATTCAAAAGAGCAAGAACAACAAGTGCTGGCGTGGATGTGGGGAAAAGGGGACACTCATCCATTGTTGGTGGGAATGCCGGCTGGTACAGCCTTTCTGGAAAACAATATGGACTTTCCTCCAAAGACTAGAAATTGAACTCCCATTGACCCAGCCATACCACTCCTGGGAATCTACTCTGGGAAACCAAAAATACGCAGTGGAAACACCATCCCTACTTTTATGTTCATAGCAGCATTATTCACAATAGCCAGAATCTGGAAGCAACCAGAGTGCCCGAAAATCGATGACTGGATAAAGAAGCTTTGGTACATCTACACAATGGAATACTATGCAGCTGTTAGGAAAAATGATGTTATAAAATTTGCCTATAAATGGATGGACATGGAGAAGATTATGTTGAGCGAAATTAGCCAGAAGGAGAGAGACAGATACAGAATGACTGCATTTATTTGCATGGCATAAATATATATGTACATATTATGATACCAATATCCAAGGTCAAGTGAAGCATATATCGAGAGGTCTTGTCAAAGGTGGAAATTATCACAAACGTGTGGGAGTCAGAGTTTAGGAAAGACAGAAAATGGAACAGGGTGCTAATAATAGTCGAGGGTACTAATGCCAACCTAGAACTGAGCATGAAATAGAGGCAAAAGGATTCACATGACAACCTTTTAATGTATGTTCTGTAATCCATAGTCTAGAAGGGAAAGAAAAGAGAAAAGAGAGAGAAAGACAAAGAAATAAAGAACCTGCCATGGAGCAGGGCTGGGGAAGGGGAGGGAACCGGGGATGTTGTTGGTGGGAGATGGGCACTGGTGGAGGGACGGGTGCTGAAACACTGTATGACCAAAACCCAAACATGAACTTTTAAATTGTATATCTTTTTATTTGTATGGAGATGGGCACTGGTGGAGGGACGGGTGCTGAAACACTGTATGACCAAAACCCAAACATGAACTTTTTAATTGTATATCTTTTTTATTTGTATATCTCACGGTGGTATAATAAAATACTTAAAAAAAAAAAAGAACTTACCATTAGAACTCACTTTCAAAGAACTTACAATGACATTAGACAAGAAATCACACAACTATATATTAAACAAAAGACTTTTATCACAACATTACTCCTGACTCTGCATACATATTTAAAGGTGTCGGTATGGACTTGAGTAGAGTGATGGGAACAGGGTGAACTTGATCATCACAATTTCACTAAGTATATGAGTTGTGAGCTGAATTCGAGTTGAAAGCTATTTTAACTAAAGGGATGAAGGTGGTGAGCCTACCAGGAATGGATGTAAAAGGTGGGCATGAACAAGTTCTCCTGGTAGAGAAGAATGAGGTCTGAATTGGGGTTGAGAGGTTATGAGCTCTGTCCCTACCTGCACACTGGGGCCTGCAGCCTGATTTACCCATCAGCATCCCATGGCCAAGGGAGCGGCAGCATCTTCCACTCATTAGGGATTGTAAAACTAAATACTTTCTTTTTTCCAGGTACGTGGTGGAACTGCATAGCATTGACGGGAGGCTGATGATCCAGGAGACAGATTCTGGAATTCACTAGGTAGAAATTGAGGAATCATTTAGAATTTGGGAGTAGGAAAATAATACAATCATCTAGGATGTTCGAAAATGCCTGGGAACATGTAATAGAATTCAGTCATTCATTGCACCCTAGGCAAAGACATTCTGGACAAATCACACTGGGAAGCATCACCTAGGCCTAGCTTAACTGCACTGGAGCTGATCAGCAAAAAGTTTTGCACTGAAAAGTTCCACTCAGGGTTTCTTAGGCCACCCTTGACATCACTCAGCATCTCTCTGGAAGAATGAAACAGTCTCACACACTGAACTTCTCCAACCCAAACTTTATTGTGTCATAATTACATGGGTATCTACACTCCCTTTTGACTTCCAAGACTTAATCTGGGGGCAGGGAAGGCGCGGGGCGGGTGTGTGGGCGAGGTGGGGATTGCAGCCAGACATGAACATTTCAGATACAAGCAAGTCGCATGTGTCTACGTAGGTACCAGGCACCAAACCAAGTCCTGGGTTCTAGCAGGAAGGACTTTCTCCCCATCTCATTTGCCTCCACGGCGCTGCCGGAAGTAGCGGTTGTAGGCCGCAGGGTAGCCATAAACGAGGGCGTAGCGTTCGCAGAGCTTGTAATCATCACAGGCCTCCCGGCTGAGCTCATAGGCAGGCTTAGTGCGCCTCGGATCCTGCAAAATGGCAGAGAAGAGATGCCAACTGAGCACAGAGTGGAGAGAGAAGAGGAGAGGACCAAAAAATACAAAAAAGCTCCAGGAAAGAGGTTCCTTCTAATACTAAGGAGGAGACAGGGAGTAAAGGTAGTATGAGGGGAATTTTGTTGACTATAGAAATTTTCTGTACTCCCCCCCACCCCCCTTCTAGACGTTACCACTAAATAAACCTTCAGAAACGGAGTTGTTTCCTGTATATTGCTTTTTTAAGTTTTTTCATTTGGGGAAGCAATCAGAAACCCTTTTCTGACTGTTCAAATCTGGGGTGCAGCCTTAGGGAAATGTGTACCCTCGTGGGGTGTGTCACCCACCTCTCTTGGGCTTTGGCTCTCCATCTCAGATGCGGGAAATGAAGGTGTTAGCGTGTCTCCTGTTAAGGAAGGGATCTTCAAAAAGAAAGCAAATAAGAGCCGTTTAGGGAAACAGTCGTTTTTCATAAATATTTCCAAGCATGCACTCGTAGGATAACTCAGGAATATATGCATTTCAGAAACAAAAATCTGCAGAAAGCACAGGAGCCCTTGGAGCATATTTCCAGATCTTCCTGATCAAAACAAATCAACGGTTTAGGGACCGTCAAATAGGCCACCGCTTTTCTGCTGGTTTGCTGCATCTTTGGGTGACCAATTTTCCTTTCTCAATTTTGATATTCCTATTCAGTGTATGTTCCATTTATTTTAGAAGAAAGACTCTCTTGATGACTTGTAAAGTATACTTTTAGAGTGCCAATAAGTGAAAAGTTAAAGTATCATAAAAAATAATTTAAAAGTGAGGGCGATACATTATTTTCTTCTAGAATCAGCCTTTTAAGTCCAGATAGTCAATAGCATCCCATGTAATGCTGACGTCTGTGGTCTCTGCCTGAGGACTTGGCCTAGAATTTGTACTTGACATTTGTCATTACTCCTTATTTTCCATCTGTGTGGCTGATGTAGAGACAGCTTAAATTTCCCAAAGGATATTTTATGGCTCCTCAGTATGTCAAAGACAGCTAAAATGCAATATTACACCACTTCAAGCTTTAGCAACCGCTCAATTGGTAATTTTTATGGTCATTGTATATTTACATGTACTTTTGTTTCTTTCCTTTTATGTGTATTTCCACTTTTACTAAGGATATAGAGGAAGATGGGAGATTTAAATAAGAAGCATTTACTTACTAATTTCATAGGATTCCATGCTTTCATGTGATTCTGGAATTAAAAACAAGATTTAGTTTATGGTCATTTTCATATACTACAATGACATACAATTTGCATGGATAAAAGATTAGAGTCAGAGACAGGTGAGGAATAGACGCAGTGGTGTTTATATTACAAACTTTAGGCATTGAGATTTTGAATATTTTTCTAGCTGTAGTTTTGCTGCATTGACCTTTATAGTTTATTTTTAATCTTTTTAATCATTATTGTATTGCATTATAGCATTATTTAAGCTTGAAGTATGTCTCCACAGATTATTTATTTATTTATCTTTATGTTGAAGGAATTAGAGCCAACAGTTTTGGCTCTAATTTCTTAAGGTCTAGAAGTCATCAGATGAGTGAAAGAAGGTAACTCAAGTGCTACACACAACTGTCCAGAAGACTTTCTTTTCTGATTAATTTGGACCCTGACTGGGAACAGAGCTGAGAAAGGACAGAAGGGTCCAGAAAAGCCGGGTTGCTCTGTGTAGATTCTGAGTTGCGTTGACCAGGATTCCTTTCTCTGAGGTCCCACAAGCCTCTTAAGAACCTGTGTCATTCCGGCAGCCACGGAAACCACAGCTCCGGCTCACAGCTCACACTGGGCACAAGGCCAGTTCAGAGAAGGACTTGAGACCGTGCCCAGACATACATTCCCCCTTCCACCGCTCGCTCAAGCACAGCAGGTAATTTTTGCAAAAAGAATTCAAGCCAGTGAATTTGCTTGAAAAATTAAACAGAAAGCGAAGGACTGACATCTTGTATATGATTTCAAGAATGAGAACCCAAAATGCAGAAGACTAGTGCTCTAATTTAGGTTGAAGAAGAGCTGAAATATCCAGATAATCAAAGCCTAAAAGAGAATGAGCTAAATAATTTTGCATTGCATTTCCTTTCATTACCTTTGAATAGATGCAGATTACTTAACAATATACAACATTTAAAAAATTCATTAAGATTGCAAAATCCATGTTCTCTAAGATGCTGGAAGTGTAAAAGTTTTAAAACTTAATTCACTGAATATAGTAAGTTAATGAAATGGTTCCATCTCCAGAAAAGGAGTACTAACCCTAAGATGTGAAAATGGTTGAAAGGTGAATGGTTCCACCTCTTACCTGATTCTAAATAAGCATCTAATCTGGGGCTGACGCTCCTCTTTCTGAATTAGTGGGTCTTCCAGGTATATAGTGATTTATGCAAAGATTTGCTTGTTTAGTTGCATGCAAGAACTATTTAGGGTCTTGGATTTAATATTCTCACAAGGTCTTAATGCAACAGATTGGTGCCCATGAATTGAGGAAAAGTAAATTTGATAGCATTTGAAGATTAAGATAGAGAAAAGGTAACGGGAGAAGCAGAAGAGGAGGAGGAAGAGGAGACACAAAATAAATTCAAGTCAGAGCCAGCGAAGAGGAACTGGAGACGTGGGGAATGTTTCTCACCATAACCCACAGCTGCCAAGGCCACGGCTGCCAGGACAGAGAGACAGGAACAGGCTCCTCATGGTCTCGCCGTGGTCCTGGCCGAAGCCTCCCTGTCTTGTGCAGTAGCAGCGAGGAGAGAGGCTCCCACATACAGGCTTGGAGGGAAAGGCTGGAGGGTTTTTATACGAACTCAAGCATCTGGAAGGGGCGGAACAAGTAGGAGGGGGCCAGAGAAGGTGGGGGTCTGGTTGGCACCAAGCTCACACTGGGCCTTTCCCCAAATATTCATTCCTTCCGCTATTATCTACTCGGGCAGACCCAACTGTGTGGTGGAAGGATGCTGTCTCGGTGCGAAGTGGGGTTCGCCCTGCTGAGAGAAGGCAGCTGCCACAAGCAGGGTTTGTCCTGCCGCCTCTGATCTTCCCCCGGCCCCGACTGCGGCCCTTTCAGGCGTGGTCCAAAGACAGAGTTACAGTGTTCTGCTTGCTCCTGAAGGAGGGATGAGAAGTTCTGGGAAACATGAACTTTCCTTCCTTTGTAGATTCTAATTTAGATCTTTCTAGGAGGGCTGAACTCTCCATCCTGGATCAAAAGAGGCATTCACCTGACGCTAGGCTACACCTTTTACATGTCTCTAAGTAAGTGCTCAGCGTTGGAAAACTGCCCAGTGGCCCCTAGATTGCACCCACCCCCACCCCATAGACTCCTTGTAAATTTACCCATACAGCTTTGTGACTGTGCTGAAACCCATGCTGTTTGCGCTCTGCTCTTTCAGACAGCATAGACCTTATTTATTTATTAATCATTGTTATTATTATTTTTATTGTTTGTGCTTTTTTGAGTCACAGCCGACAATGCTCACAGGTTACTCCTGGCTCTATGCTAAGGAATTATTCCTGGAGGTGCTCAGGAACCATATGGGATGCCGGAATCGTACCCTGGAGGGATGTGTGCAAAGCAAACTCCCTCCCTACTGTACTATCTTTTGGGGGCCCAGAGCCCTCATTTAAAGTGCAGCGAAGATCAGAAAATGCTTGTTTCCTGAAGGCATTGTCTCCATAATCAACTCCTTCAGCATGCTTTTCTCTGAGTGACAGATGAGTTACAAGGGGCTGTGCTAGGTGCTGTGGAGATTGGAGGCAAAAGACCCTAAGGAAGTGAAGCTACTCACCACCCAGCTGGGTCTAGAGCTGACTGTGTCTTCAAGCCGTGTTCACAAACACTATTCCTGCTAAACTCTCAGCCCCACAAGCCCTATTTCTTTTCTTAGAAGAGCAGGATTGCAATTTCTATTCGATGTCTCTGTTGACTGGGAACCCGAGAATCTTGTTGGCAGACAAATCGACCAGAGTCACTGAGCTTCAGATTTTAGAAAAGTTAAAAACAGCCAAATATTTGCTTATTGGACTGGAAGAGCAAAAGAAGGCTGGGAGTGAGGGGGTGAGGCATGCAATTTTCTTTTTCCAAAAAAAAGTAATATATTAAGTATTTTTTAGTCATTGTGAAATTGAAATATTATTCATGATTAGTTTTCAGGCACACACTTTTACATCATGAATCCCTTCTCCCGTGTGGTATGGCAATTTTCTAATAGTGATTTATTTCAAGGAACATGAGGAAAATCTGGGTGGAGTGTTGTTTCTTTTTGTCTCATCAGAATAGGCTTTTTCTCCCACCGCCTGCCCTGTAAAGGTAGCTTCAAAAAACACAGAAGCATTCTGTGCTTTTCCCTGTTTAAGGACATAAAATTCCCTGTTTAAGGAAACAACTCCGTTGTAATCTGAAGGATTAGTTGCTTTTGGTGGCCAGATAATATTCAGGTTTTCCCTTTAGGTTTTTCCATTTTAAGACAACAGCTTCAGGGACTGGACAGCTAATAAACTGGACAGGGCTTGTGGTGCCCGGGATCGAAGCCAGGGCTGCTGCATGCAAACCATATACCTAATCTATTGAGCTACTGCTTCTTCGTCCCCCTGGATCGTATATTTTTATCCAGAGGACTTGGCCACACTTGTGAAGTAGGAACGACTCTCTGTCTTAGAGTCAAGACCGATGCATCTCAGAAAAGAAAGAAAAATAGAGGTAGAAAAATATGGAGGGGGAAGAACATTAGAAGCGTGAACATGGTTCCTAAATAGGTCAGTGTATGTGACTTGTAGTGAAAAATGCTTTTTGGGGTGGCAAGGAAATGTGAGATGGGATGTGAGATATGGGGAGAGATAGAGTCTAGTGACCTGAGACTGAAATATTGAGTATTTCTTGATTGTATTGGAGTGATTATTCCTTAACTTTGACTGATCACTAGATTTTAGTGGGTATAACTTGAACAGGGTAGACTGGTGATTTTCAACTTTTTATACCCATGGACTGGCAGTGTATGGACCAGCAATTGAAAACCACTGCAGCTCCCACTTGTATTTGGGTTTTAGATCATTATGAAGGACATTTATTTTCTTTTTGGCTCACACTTGGCAATGCTCAGGGGTTACTCCTGGCTCTTCACTCAGAAATTACTCCTGGCCACTAGTGCTCAGGTGACCATATGGGATGCCGGGATCGAACCTGGGTCGGCCGCATGTAAGGCAAACACCCTACCCGCTGTATTATCGCTTTGGTTCCCATTGTTTTTATTTTTAAGATTGAAGTGTTTTTAATTGAGCCACTTTGAGGTACACAGTTACGAAGTTGGCCATGATTAGATTTCAGTCATGCAATGTTCCAACACATGTCCTTTCACAGTGTACATTTCCTGCCGCAAGGGCCCCAGTTTCCCTCCTGCACCCCCCCCAAGCAGCCTGCCTCTATGTCAGGCTGTCTCCTTTCTCCTCTTCCTCCTCCTTCTCTTCCTTCTCCTCGTTCTGCTCCTTTTCCTTCTCCTCCTCTTCCTCCTCCTCCTCCTCCTCCTCCTCCTTTTCCTCCTCCTCCTTCTCCTCCTCCTGCTCCTTTTTCCTTCTCCTCCTCTTCCTCCTCCTCCTCCTTATCTTTCTCCTCCTCCTTCTGCTCCTTTTCCTTCTCCTCTTCCTCCTCCTCATCCTCCTCCTTCTTCTTCCTCTTCTTCCTTCTTCTTTCTTCTCCTTTTCCTCTTCCTCCTCCTCTTCCTCTTCCTCCTCTTCCTTCTTTTCCTCATCCTTTTTCTCCTCCTCCTCCTCCTCCTCCTCGTCGTCCTTGTCTTTATTGTCATCATCCTTCTCATCCTCATGGTCATTGTTGTCATCCTCCTCCTCCTCCTCCTCCTCCTCCTCCTTCCTCTTCCACTTCTTGCTATGGTTTGCAATACAGGTACTGAAAGGTTATCATGTATATCCCTTTACCTACTTATGAGAGACATTTCTGTGGACATTTTATCCTAAGAAGAGTATTCTTTGTGGATAGTTTAACTGAAGATAATCCCAGAAGTGACAACAAAGGTCTGAGAGAGACAGTGATAAGATCACCAGGTTTATCGCTTCTGGGACCAGCAAACACGTGAGTTGCCATGGGCATGCCAACCGGGCTTGGAGCGGGGATTGAGATCCTCCTCAAGTGGGGATCTTCCCACCTCCAATGACCCAATGGGTGTGACTATGAGCTGGGCAGATGCCATTCACAACCAAGCATGAACCAGGACTGAGAGTAACTCCGGGAAGAATGACCAGAGACACAACTACTACAGCTTCTTCCTGTGGTGCGCTGCGAGTGGCCCCACAACGTGTTAGCAAAACCCCACAGCTGAGAGTCAGATCTATGCCAGGAACTTTCCCATATATATGTTGCAATGGTCATTGTTGTACAGTCAGCTTTGAGAGCTGGTGTGGGGATAGGGAATGGGTGGGGTGAGGTAGCATTTGGTGGTGGTGGGGGGCCCACTGGTGGTGGGACTGGTGTTGAACAATGAATGTTTGCGACAACTGTACTGTGAAGAAATCTGTAAATCATGATGTTTAAATAAAAAATAAATTACAAATAAAAAAGATGACCAGTTTTGCCAATTATACAGGAATCTCAGGAGATTTGCAGTGTAGAGCTAGAATGTTTTATACAGGAAGCTACCATTAACAACAGACAACAGAAGCCTCAGAGTAATATAATATCTCCTGTTCCACCTATCCTCAGGGGAGAATAATGATCATATTTTCAGATGCAGAACTAGCCTCATGATTTAGTTACCCTGTCATCCACCCCAGTTGTCATTGTACATGTCTTTCCATTCTCCATCCATTTTCTGCATAACTAAACATCAATAAAGCTAATACTTGTCTTGAACATCTTATATGCAGCCCCTGCAAGCTGAAAATATCCTGGAGTATAAGTGGACTGTACCCGTATGAATCAAGTATGCTCTAAGATCGTATGTTGTTTTTTTTAATTAGGAAATTCAACTTTCAAAATTTCAATTTTATTTTAGGTACAATGGTTTAGGTTTAGGGACTGTTTGTTAATGGTAGGGTTTCCTGCATAAACATTCCAGCACCACACCCTCCACTGTTGTTCTGGTGTCCCCCCCACCCCCCCCAGCCCTATCATCCTCCCTTTGATAAGCTTACACATGTAATTGACTGACTCCTCTTAAAAAATGATTTGGCAGTTCCTTGAGCTGCCAAGAGAAGACCACGTGAAGCACTTCCTTATTGGGACAGCCCCTCATATGGTTCTCTGGAGTCTCTCTGTTTCTAACATCATATATAATACTGATGATGAGCTAAGCCATTCGGAATTCAATAGAGACCAGAGGAGAGATTGGCAATGCTACCAGGAATTACTGTGGGAACAAGCTTCTCTAAAAAAAGTATATTTGTAGGAGGATATACCAAAAAGGGTTCTCCCTTGTTAATATTTTTGTGATGAAAACACTTGTATGGGACAACAGAGTGACTGTATTCCACCCCGGTTTTCTCTCTTCTTCTTTCTGTCCTAGCTTGTTCTTTCTCTGTTGGAGATGGCAAGGCATTTTGTCTCCTTGGGGAATTTTCCTGGCTTCAGTCAGACTTTTATTTTACTTTTCTATTCCATGAGTTTCAGCTTTGTTTACAGATTGTTGAGTTTATATTATGAGTTATGGATTTATGAGTTCATATTAATATTTTAGTCAGTGCTAAAACCCTTTTTCTTGTCAGCAAAGGGAAAAGGCAATGGAGGGAAGAGCCACAAAGCAGTATCTGAAGAGAAAATAGAGAATCCTTTTGAGGACTTCAGACAATGGAAGGAGAGAGCATTGCTTTAAACCACTAGTGACTGACGTAACAGACCTGCTGGTCAGCACCCTATCATCCACCCAGACTGTCATTCCATCTATGCATGCATTCATTCACTAATCAATGTATCTTCTATACCTCCAGCCATCAATACAGCTAATACATGTATTGAGCATAAAGCCCATTCTAGGCTGAATGTACCCCAGAGAGGACTAGCATTCCCCATGACTTTGAGATTCACTTAAGCAAACTTTGTGATGATGTCAACAGGAATTCTTGGGTGCCTAGTTTGAGTTATTTGGACGGTTGTAAGAAGTTTTATTTTTTTGTCCTCTATCTTGTTTAAAAAGGAAAGCATTGGGAAATAGCTCAAAGGTCTGGAGCACGTTCCTTTCCTGTGGAGGTCCTGAGTACAGATTTCATGAATAAAATTACACAATGATATACATTCCCCATCTTTTAAAACCAGTATTAACTCAATAATAAATATTATTTTATTTTGGTTTTGGGCCACATCTTATATGCTCAGGCTTACTCCTGACTTTGTGCTTAGAAATCACTCCTGGTAGTGCTTAGGGGACAAATGTAGGGTGCCAGGATCGAGCTCTGGTCTGTGGTGTGCAAGGCAAATGCTCTGCCCACTGTATATCTCTCCACCTGCTAAATAAATCTTATGCTTAAGGAGGAAATCAGGAGTCCAGTATCACAAGAAAGGAAGGCAAGTATGAACATATTTTAAATGTTTTTTTTTCAGTGTTTTAAAAAAATATGAATTAGCATTGACATATTGCCACTTAAGCCCAGAGAGTTAAGTACCAGAGATCAGAGAAAGGAATGAATTTTATATTGGAAGCCCAATCCCTGGTTTCTCTATCCAGTATTCTGCACACTCAAATATCTTCCTGTCCAAACAGGCTCCAACTCAAACACATGCTTTCGAAAACCTTTCCGCTCCCTTCAGGAATCACTCGTCCTCATCCCAGTCCACGGGCACTCATGTTTGCTAGCTGCCATCTCACACAAGCTCTGGTTTGCTATAGAAGAAAACAGGCTCCACAGTGTCTATGCAGCCAATTTCAGTTATTTAAGCCCCAAATAAAAGTGGAAATCTAGGCTCAACTTACAACATGCTTCTTCAATTCAATGCAAACTAGAGAATTGAATATGGAGGAGCACTGAAGCTGTAATTTGTCTTCTTTTGTTTCACTGTTTAGTTATTGCAGACTGAATATAGGATGATTTTTTTAAAAAAGAAAATTTAGGAAGGGACACTTCCAAGAAGCATTTGCAGACTCATATTTGGGAATGTGGATATAGGACAGGATATGGTAGAGGCTAAGCAGTGAACGGGCTGTGAAATAAAAAGATAGCTTCCACATCTGGTTTGTCCCTGATGAAACTTTGATGGAAAACAATGCAGCAAATGTATGTTGGATGACCTTTGGAAGTTTGAACAGCCCTGCCTACCCATTCCTTTTAGCAATTTTAAGGCCAGTACTTATTTGAGTTTTGGTCACTTAGTACTGGATTCTGATTCTTCCCACTTACTATCCTCTGTTTCCTGTCTTCTCATGTTACTAGATTATTTACTGCCAAAATGGAGTTTTGAGAGATACTGATTTTGTTGTGGGAAGAAGGAATTTTTTTTCCCACTGGGGGTTCTGTCTTTTGGTAGGAGAAAAAATGAAGGGTGGCAAATGGGACCAGAAAAAAATAAAAGATAGACTGAAAGGAACAAGATGCACTTTCAAGTCCTATATTATTTTTTAATTTTTGGGAGAATGTTCGTACTAAAGGGCAAGTGAAATGGGCCTGGCCTGAGATGTGAGATTGTGTTCCTGACTGAGCTATGTGAGTGAGCACAATTGTTATATAAGTTGTTGGAATGATTTAACAAGACTGAACAAGTAAGAATCTGCAATACACAATCCTTGCTCCTAAGAACCTAGCTACCTACTCTCTATTCCCAGCACATTTCCCTACCCTTTTATTTCATTATTTCTCCAAATGTCTCCAATACTGTAGCTGAACTGATCAACTTACTCCTAAGACATTCTTTAGGGTTTGTCCTCACACCTTTGCTCATGGTACTAGATTCTCTTTCACTGTTTATTTATTTATTTTCAAAGAAAATATACTTTATTAATTTTAGTTCTTGTAGGGGCTAGTAGTGCTGGGAGGTAATTATAAAGTGCTGGGATCAAATCCAAGGCCTTGAACATCAAGGCAGTGTTGTATTACTCAAGCCCAGTCTATATACCCTGTCTACGGCAATATTTTTTTCTCTTTTTGTGGGTATTCCTTTACGGTGCTTAGGAGGCGTGGAAGTCCATCAGTGATTCTTGGCCAAGCTGGCCAGTGGTTTAATGCATGGGCCTGAGTATGTGAGGCTGCTCAAATCCAGCTATGCTGAGGATGCCCCGCCACACTGGTGATGCTAGTGACCCACAGGGCTACACCTGGTGATACTCAGAGGACCACATGATGCCAAGAATTCAACCTGGGGCAGGCGTATGTTGAATCACACCCTATGTGCTAGCCCTGTTGTTTTGTATTGTTAATGAGGGATTGTTTTCTTTTTCCTATAAACCTTTTGCATATGCTTATGCAAGATAGTCATGGCATACATTTGTGAGTTCATTAACTCTGAGTTATTTACTCCTGGGTTTCTGCCATATTTCCTAACTATAAGCCTCAGTACCTTTTATATAGAATATAATACTCACACCCCCATAGAGGGTCCCTATGTGGGCCTGGATGGAACCAGGAAAAAGAGACCACCCTGGCTTCAAAATGGGACAACTTTAGAGTAAGCCTCGCTTTGGCCCAAAGTTTAGAGCAAGGTTGGAACAGCTCTGTTTTGAAGATAAGCTGTGAGTTGCCCTGCAGTCGGAGCACAGTGCTTAAGACTCTTGTCTCGGGTTGGAGGTAGCACATGAGGGAATTAGAAATGATCAATCTATCAAGGGAAAACAAAGTCTGGGTCATATGACGTGATCTCCCCAGGAAAGATCACCCTATAAAGGATTGTCTTTAAGGAAAATCACTCAAGAAGCAAGAAGTCCTATAGGGGGTTGAAGAGATAGTACAGGAGATAACGAGTTTGCCCTGCATGCAGCCAAATGGCTTCAATTTTCCAGCACTGCTTGTGGTCCCTCGAGCACTTCTAGAAGTGATACCTTGAGTATTGAGCTAGGAATAAACCTTGCACACCAATGGATATGGCCGAGTCCCCATCTCCTCTACCCCCATTCCCTCACCCCCCAAAAACAAAAACAAAAGAGAAAAAAGAATCCCTTTTGGAAGAGAAAACGAGAAGTGTTTCCTTACTCTCTACTGGAGTAGCTCTCCATGTAACAGGCGCTCTCACAAGAAAAGCTGACTCAGTGCATAGCCCTGGTGTCAGACTGACTGATGCAAGAAGTTCAGCCAGCAAATATGAAACTTGGTTCCTTTGATTCAACTAAAATTGTTTACTTTAATTTCTTTTTGCCACTGTTCTTTGATGTACCAAAACAAGACTTTCATCTGTGCCACAGTTGAAATGAAGCAGAACTTTTAGTTTGAAAAGGAAAAATATGACTGCTTACAGATAACTTCTTTTCAAAATAATTAACTCATGAAAAGTATAAACTGTATGCATGCATTTGTGTTGTGTGTGTGTTTGTGTGTAAATTTGCTAAAATAGCTGAAAGTAAAATTTTGCACCATGCTACCTTTTCTCCAGAACTGGAGCTGTATTTGTTGGAAGGATTTTGGTAGTTTCTCCTCATCTTTAGATGACAATGACATATGAACTTTCTCAAAAAGCTCAGGAGCCAGAGCTTGAGGATTTGTGGGGATGCATGTTTTGAAGTCTAAGATTCTTGGACATGGGAAAGGACTCAGTTATATTTGGCTGTTCTCTATACTGTGCACTTTCAAGAAAAGTTATGTTTAAATATTTAATATTTTGGTGCCAGGGAATAAATCAAATAGACAATGGTGTGAAAGCAAAAATGTTTTGGGAACACCTCTAGGTCAACTTTGACCTTAGCTAGTCTGGTGACTTTAAGTTGAATTTCTCAGCCTCCACATTTGGCCTTAATATTATGTTTTGTACCTGAACTCCCCCTTTGGAGGCCACACACAGTTCATCTGGCTGGGATTTTTCCTGTGCAGGCTCAAAGATAAGTAAAAAAATGACTCACTGTTATTCTTGCCAGAATGTCTTTCTGTTGCACAAAGAGAAAGCAACAGTAAGATTGCCATGAATAGATCTGGCAGGACAGAATTGTAGGAATGATTTCCATATGGTGTAAGATTAGAATTAATCGTCAAATCACACCTCTTAGTTAAAGAATGCTAAGGCTCTTGGAGGCTTCTGAAAGAAAAAAAAAGCAAGAAAGAAAAAGATACTGAAATATATCAGTGATTACATATATATATGTGTGTGTGTGCATAAAATATTATATATAATATGTTATATAATATATATAATATTATATACTTCCTGGCATATGATCTATTATTTAAACTATGTAGAGCTAAAATGATGCATGGAGCAAAACAAACAAACAAATCAACCTCCTCCCAAAACCTCACTAACAGCATGTACCAACATTGAAGAAAATACATGCATAATGATAGAAGGAGTTCTGATTACTTTTCAGGGAGGGCAAGGAACACAAGGCATACAAACTGAGTGGCTCCATACTAAAAATTCAAATGTGTGTGGTTCCAAAGCATACTTTAAAATATTACTTGATATATAATATAATTTATGTTGGCAGAAAGTAGATCTGAGGATATGCAATGGAAGGTCTGATGGATACTGTCTATTAACAGATACACAGGGTTTTCTGGCAGACTGTGTCCCAGTAGAGTTAGTATGTAGAATTCCCTAGTGAGACTGGTTTCAAGCTGCAGATGCACAGACACTGCTATTCTAAGTAATTTCTCTGCACATTTCCTGTTGGCTGTAACTAGCCCAAGATGGAGTCTAATGGATGCTGCTTGAAGTTAGACAGAAAAAGGGCTTTCCTTGTTTTTCTGCCTGACATGACCTTGCCATTTTGGGCTAGTACTGAAGGCTGAATTAGCAACTGTAATGCGTTCTTTTGTTCATCTCACCTCCAGATAGCACCCCCTGCAGGTTTTTGGCTCCGGATTGTCTCCTTCCTATCATTCTTAAATCCTATGCAAGGAATGTGAAATGTCTTTGTAATGTAAACTATGTAAACTTAACTCTAAGTTGTATTGCTCTTTGAGACTGTGGAGTATAAGGGAGTTGGGGTCCTACTTCATCTTACCTTAAATTTTTTGCTTTTTTGGGGGGCAAATCCAGCAGTGCTTGATTGTTATTCCTGGTTCTGTGCTCAGGGATCACTGCTGGTCATGCTTGAGAGACAATATGGGGTTTCAGGGATCGAACTAGGTAGGCTGTGTGCAAGGCAAGTACCTTCCCAGTTGGAACATAATTCACTTTTATTTTTCCCTTATACTTTCATCTATTTTCATATGTGTGTATGAGTGTATGTATCACATCTAGCTACCATGTCTGGTGCTCAGGGGACCAGATGGTGCCATATATATATGTATACATATATATGTATACATATATGTATATATACATATACACATATACATGTATATACATATACAAATATGTATGTATATATTAACATATATATTTGTATATGTATATACATGTATATGTATATTTACATATATGTATATATGTATATATACATATATATCTGGCAACGGGAAGACAAGCTTGCATCACTCGCTCTTCCCGTTGTTCATTGATTTGCTCGAGCGGGCACCAGTAACATCGCCATATGTCCTGTCACATGCTAGTATAGTCCAAGGGAATCTGCTTGCTCGGAAACATAAAGAGCCTCAAACCATTTCATGAGGTCATGGGAATGAGGTCTATAATTGTTCCTAGTATTTGGCATATCAAATATGACACAGGTAGCTTGCCAGGCTCTGCTGTGCAGGTGGGATGCTCTTGTAGTTGCCTCTCATCTCGTGCATTTATTGATGAACCGCGTGGCTACTTTGAGGCCATGCAAGCCGGGCTTGTGATCAGCTCTGACGCAGCTGGGGAGTCTGAATGTGGAAAATGGCGGCCCTCATGGTGTGGGGTTTGTAATAGTGTCTTTTACTTCTGTTTTGTCAAGAATTAAGACATATACCAATTTTCCTGGAGGTTCTTTCTTGAAAGAATTTTTAAACAATACATTTTGATTAATGTATGAAGTTATGCATTTTTATATGTATACATACATGTATATATACATACATAAATTATATATATTTATATATCACTATCACTATCCTC
>JAJIBD010023576.1:35000-57552 GCA_021461705.1 Cryptotis parvus | reverse complement strand
TCTGAAATCCAACATGCCATTTCGTCAGTAAAGAAGGGAACCGCACCAGGCCCAGACAAAGTCAGACCCGAACACCTGGAGAATCTGCCTTCAGTCCTCATCAATACACTGGCTCGGCTCTTCACATGCTACCAGTCTGAATGCAAGGTGCCTTCCCAATGGAAAACCAGCAGGACAGTTCTACTGTTCAAGAAGGGAGACATCCACGATATTGGCAACTATCGCCCCATCTGCCTGTTGTCCGTCATCTACAAGCTATTCACTCGAGTCATCCTGAACAGGATTGGCAGAACATTAGATTAAGGACAATCATGCGAGCAATTTGGCTTCCGAAAAGGATTCAGCACAATCGACCATATCCACATGGTAACCAAGCTCATTGAAGTTTGTAGGGAGTTTAAGATGCCACTCTGTCTCACGTTCATTGATTTAAAGAAAACCTTTGATTCTGTGGAGACTGAAGCAGTTCAAACCCAAACAGGGCGTTCAAACCCAATACATCAAGATCCTTCGTGAGCTGTACTATGGATTCACCACCAGGATCTCACCATTCTACAAAGAAGTGATCATCAATGTCAAAAGAGGGGTTCAGCAGGGTGATACCATTTCACCAAAACTCTTCAGCGCCAACCTCGAGAACATCATGTGACAATTAGAATGGAAGGAATGGGAGTGAAGATAGATGGTCGGCAACTATACCACCTCCGCTTCGCTGATGACATCGTTCTAATAACACCAAACAGTAGCCAAGTAGCACAAATGTTGGCTGACTATGACTGAGAATGTGGAAAGATAGGTCTACAGCTGAAACTGAAGAATACTATGTTCATGAAAAATGAACTAGTTCTAGAGGCCCCATTCACTCTCAATGGAACAGACATCTCTGAATGCAGCAGTTATGCGTACCTAGGTCGAGAAGTCAACATGATAAACGTCCTAAAACCTGAGTTGCACAGGAGAAAGAGAGCGGCATGGAATGCCTTCAAAAGCATAGAAGAAATAGCTAAAAAGGACAAAGAACCTCCGGCTCCCGGCACATCTCTTCAACTCCACTGTTTTCCCTGCATTAACATATGCCTCAGAGACCTGGGCCCTACAAAAAGCAGGGGTGAGAATACTATTCGGGTCTCCCAAAGAAGAATCGAAAGAGCTATGCTTTGGAATATCACACCTCACTCAAGTGAAAGAAGGAATCCGGAGGTCCGACCTCCATCGCTGTTCCAGAGTCAGGGATGCTGTCTCGTTTGCCAAGGTATCAAAAATCAGATGGGCTGGACATATAATGCGATTTGGAGACAACCACTGGACTAGAGCTGTTACTGACTGGATCCCATGGGATGTCAAAAAATCATGTGGCCGCCCACCTACAAGATGGTCAGACTTCTTCATCAAGACCCTGAACGAACGGTTTGAGACTCTTTGTATTCCTGAAGCAACCAGATGCCATTGGGCTACACTGGCACGTGATAGGGTCAAATGGAAATGTTACTGGCGCCTGCTCGAGCAAATAGATGAATAACGGGATGATCATGATACCAAAATCCAAGGTCAGGCGAAACATGGATCAGGATGTGGTGTCAAAGGTGGAAATTACCACAAATGTGTGGAATTCAGAGGTTAGGTAAGAAAGAGAAGGGAACAATATGCTAATAATTGTCGAAAGGGCTAATACTAACCTAGAATTGAGCATTAAATACAGGCAAAAAAAAGATACACCTCTAAGTGTATGTATTACACTCTAAGTGTATGTATTACACTCTAAGTGTATGTATTACAATCCACAATATGTAAAAGAAGAGAGACAGAAAGAGAGAAAAGAGATAAAGAACCTGCCATAGAGGCAGGCTAGGGAGGGGGAGGGAACCGGGGCATTGGTGGTAGAGGGATGGTTGCTGGAACACTGTGTGACTAAAACCCCCAAACATGAACAACTTTGTAATTGTATATCTCACGGTGGTATATAAAATATTAATTAAAAACAAAGAGCAAAGCACATGCTTGGGATCCTGACCCGGGTTCAAGACCTAGTATCACACAATCTGGAAAACGCTCACTGGCACAACCCCTGAGAAATGTGTAGAGAGCAGACCCTGAGTGCAGCCCAACCACAGAAAAATAACACACACCCAAAAAAAAAAAGATCTGCTGTTCTCATTCCTGTGCTATTAGGGGCACAGAACTAGCAATTGGAAGGATAAAAACAGCCACTATAGAGAAAATCATGGTGGAATTTGTATTAAGAGAACGAGCCTGCTCCCACACACACCACACATACTCAGTCTTCAAATTTGAGCCAAACCGACATTTTGGGCTCTAATACTTTCCAGGAAAGGGGGCGGGAGTAGAGGAGCATCAGGAGAAATCGAGGCTCTTTCCAAATTCTGTGAATGCAGGTCAGTGAACAAACTTTATTCTGCCATTAGCTTTCATTGAGCACTTATTAAATCCCAGCGTATGCCTTCAGATAATGCCAACAGTATACTGGTGATGCTAGTAGAGCCCAAGGGCATCTGCTTGCTCCAGGAACATAAAGAGCCTCAAACCATTCCATCAGGTCATGGGAATGAGATCTAAAATTGTTACTGGTATTTGGCATATCAAATACGACATGGGTAGCTTACCAAGCTCGGCCATGCGGGTGGCATACTCATGTAGTCACCTCTAAATCCATCATTTATTGATGAACCACGGGGCCTCAAACGACCGCGTGAGCAGGGCTGTGATAGGCTGGTCTGCTGGGTAGAGTTCTGAGGAGAGGGGACAGGACATATAGAGATGTTACTGGTGCCCGAGCCAATCAATGATGAACGGGAATACAGTGATACAGTGATACTGGTGATGGACCTGTGCTCACAGCCTCAGAAAAAATATAGGAATAATATTTCTATATTATTTTAAGCACTATAAAATTTTACAAAGAACATTTTAAAGTCTTACAAAGACAAGTTGCCACTCTGTGGAGTCTAGAGAAAGTCTGAGTGGTGTCAGCCGGAAGGAGAGCGGCAAATACACAATGAGCTCTCTCCGCGGCAATGGAGTTCCTAGGAAGTAATCAACTAGCCCCACCGCTGCAAAAAGTCCAACTTGCAGACACAGGAACTAATGCCTGTTGAGACCTTCCTGGCCAGCAGATCCAGAGAAGGCTGGACATCCCCAAGGCCCTCCAAGAGAAGCTGCAGCAGGAACAAATGCAGGGAAACAAAGGCAGGAACAAAGGCATGAATGATTCAAAGATCATCCATCAATCCCAACCGGATCCCGGGAAGCCACTCTAGCAAAAGACTCTGACCTGGCAGAAGTTTGGTTCCAGAGTGCGCACATGCTGCCTGAGCCCGCAGCTGCTCGTGTCCACGGCGCAGGCACCTGTGTCCCCCATCTCTCACAGGTGTGTCTGTCTGGGGCTCTCTCCGACTTTGGAGAAGCCCGCGTTCTCTCTAGAGCACTTTACTCTCTGTCCCTCTCTCCCTTCTCCTCATTCCTCAAAAAAAGTCCAAATAAAATGTTCTTAATTTACTACTTTCTTTACTGTCTTTCTTTACTTTCTTTACTTACTTTACTGTCTTCTCCTGAAAGTCTTTTTTTGTGAGACAGACAAGGACCCTCCATGGCCCCCAGAAATCAGGTGGTGGGACTGACTTCTGTGCCAAGCTGACCCAGTGGATATCAGGTGAGGCTTGACAGCGACCTAGTATGCCTGAAAGGACTCAAGATCTATGCGGTGCACCGGCTCTCCGCAGACTTTTATCAGTACCGGCCGGACCGTCCCAAGTGCGCGCGCTCCGGCACCACGCCCCGCGCCCAGCCCGCCCGCCCAGCACCTGCGCTGTGCCCGCCCTGTGCCCCTCCTCATCCCCTCCCGGCACCTGCAGGTCCCCACCCCGCACGCCCCGGCCCTGCCCAGCACCTGCTCTGTCCCCGCCCGCGCGCCCCGCCCCCGCCCTGCACCTGCTCTGTCCCCGCCCCGCGCGCCCCGCCCCCCCCCCCCCCCCGCCCCCTGCACCTGCGCAGTCCCCGCCGCGCGCTCGGCCCGCCCCGCCTCCCGGATACCGCGTTCCCGGCCGGCCCGGGCGCGCAGGCGTCATCGGAAGCGCTCTCCCCTGCCGCCGCCTGTTCCTCTCGCGGGTGTTGCGTCCCGGCTCGGGAAGTGCTGTTGGGCCGGCCAGGTGGGCGGGTGCGGGGCGGCGGCCCCCGCCGGGCCTCTCGGCACCATGGAGGTACCGGGAGCGGCCGAGGGGGCGGGGGTCCCCAGTGGCGCGCCCCGCCCTGGAGCCCCGCACCCAGCCCGGCCCTGGCCCCGGCCCCCGTGCCGGCCCCCGGCCTCGCAGTTCACGCTGCTGGTGATGCGGCCCTGCGGGGCCAGGACGAGACTGCGACGCCGGCCCTGGGGGGCAGCGCCGGTCGGGGCAAGCCCGGGGTGTACGTGTGCGAAGCGGCTGGGGATGGCGAAGAGGAGACGGGGGAAGACGACGCTGATCTGCTGGACACGTCGGATCCCCGGGGGAGGCGAGAGCACGGCGAGTTTGGAGGATCTGGAGGACGAGGAGACCCACTCCGGGGGCGAGGGCGGCGGCGGGGCGGCCCAGCGGCGGGGCAGTGGCGGCGGCTGCGTGAGCAAGACGTGCACGTACGAGGGGCTGCAGCGAGACCACCAGCCAGGTGGCCAAGGCGCGCAAGCCCTGGATGTGCAAGAAGCACCGCAACAAGATGTACAAGGACAAGTACAAGAAGAAGAAAAGCGACCAGGCCCAGAACTGCAGCGGCACCGCCCCGGCCAGCAGCGCCGGCAGCGTCAAGTTGGAGGTAGGGGGACCTTGGCCCGGGCCGTGGAAGAGGAGAACCCGCGTTTCCAGTGGGTGCCCCCAGCATGTCCAAGCCTGCCCACCCTCTCTCGGAGGGGCCGGCTGAACGTGATGCCCAGAGTTAGGAAGTGTCTGCCCCTCGTATTCAAAAGTTTGTGTGGAGCCCCGCACTGCCGGGCCCTGCATGGGATAGGTGAGTCGGGCCTGGAGCGAGTGAGGGGACGCAGAGGGACCAGATGAGGGACCGTCACTCAAGGAGCGGGCAGAGACCCTTAGGGACCTCCAGGAAACGTGTTTGGGCAGCCGTGATCTATTCCCGCATCCGCTCCTGGGTGTTTTCCCATCCCTGTTCACTGCCCTGTCCAGCTTCCGCTAGTCTGAGCGCTCCGTGTTCCATTCTGGTTCATACTTATCTGAACACTTGTTCATTTCTTTTCTGGGCCACAACCAAGGGTGCTCACGGCGTCCTCCTGGCTCTGCGCAAGAACCATGCCAGCCAGGGCTCCCGGGACCGCATGCGATGCCGGGGATCAAACTAGGGTCCACCGTGTGCAAAGCAGGTGCCTGCCCCACCGCCCTACAGTCTTTCTGTTTCTTTTTTCTTTTTCTGCTTCTTGTTTGTTTGTTTGTTTGTTTGTTTGATTTTGGCCTGCACCTGCCGATGCTCACGGCTTACTCCTGGCTCAGCACTCAGGAATTATTCCTGGCGGTGATGGGGGACCATATGGGATTCTGGGAATCAAACCCTTGGCCCGCCGCCAGTAGAGTAAGGCTAGCGCCCTCCCGCTGTACTGTCGCTCTAGCCTCTGGTTCTAGTACTCTAGTTTCTCAGCACCCGCATGCCTGGTATCCTTTTCACAGTTAACTCGTTTTCAGTGCTTTCACAGTACGCCTAGTTAGTACCTTGTTACGCCATTGCCGACAACCCTGTTCCTAGTACCCCATTTCTTGGTACCTGTTAGGCCCTTGCTTGACTCTCCAGAAACAGAAATGTAGATAGAGGAAAGTTTATTAGCTAAGCGCTTACGGAGCCCTGAGTCTCTCTCTCCTGAGCCAGAGAGAGAGCTCAAAAGGCTCCACTTTGTCTTCACACCTTCCTTTTATACCTTCTCCACAGACCTTTATTTTATTTTTATTATACCAACTTGAGATATAAAATTGCAAAAATGTTTATATTTAGGTTTCAGTCATACGGTGTTCTATTACCCATCCCTCCACCAGTGCCCATTTCCCACCACCAATGTCTCCAGAATCCCTCCTCCCCCGGCCTGTGTCTGTGGCAGACACGTTCCTTTTCCTCTGTCTCTGTCTCTGTCTCTGTCTCTGTCTCTCTCTCTCTCTCCCTCTCTCTCTCTCTCCCTCCCTTCCTTCTCTTACACATCGTGGCTTGCAATACATACATTTAGAGGTTATCTTGTATCCCCTTTTGCCTACTTTCAATGCTCAGTTTATTAGTACACTGTTCCTTTCTCTGTATTGCTAACTGCTGACTCCCATACATTTGCAGTAGGTTGCACCCACTGACAAGACCTCCTGATCCATGCTTTGTCTGGCCTTGGATATTGGTATCATGCTATTTTTATTTTTTTTATATCCCGCAAATAAATGCAGTCATTCTGTATCTGCCCCTTTTCCCTCTGGCTAATTTCACTCAGCATGATCCTCTCCATGTCCATTCATTTTATAGGCAAATTTCATAACTTCGTTTTCTCCTAACAGCTGCATAGTATTCCATTGTGTAGATGTCCCAACGTTTCTTTATCCTGTCATCTATTTTTGGGCACTCAGGTTGTTTCCAGATTTTGGCTATTGTGAATAGTGCTGCTATGGACATAGAAGTGTAGATGATGTTTCCACTGTGTGTTTTTGGCCTCACAGGGTATATTCCCAGAAGTGGTATGGCTGGGTCAAACAGGAGCTCAATTTCTAGTCTTTGAAGGAATGTCCATATTGTTTTCCAAAAGGCAGTGGAGATTCCCACCAACAGTGGATGAGAGTCCCTTTCTCCCCGCATGCACGCCAGCACTTGTTGTACTTGCTCTTTTGAATGTGTGCCAGTCTCTGTGGTGTGAGATGATACCTCATTGTTATTTTGATTTGCACTTCTCTGATGAGTAGTGATGATGAGCATTTTTTTCATATGCCTTTTGGATGTTCTAATTTCTTCCTTGTCAAAGTTTCTGTTCATTTCTTCTCCCCATTTTTTGATGGGGTTGGCTGTTTTATTCTTGCAAAGTTACATCAGTGCCTGATGTATCCTGAAGATTAACCCCTTATCAGATGACTACAAGGTAAGTATTCTTTCCCATTCTTTGGACTGTCTTTGCATCTTGGTCACTGCTTCTTTTAAAGTGAAGAAGCTTTTTAGTTTCATGTAGTCCCATATGTTTATCTTTTTTTTTTTCTTTTTTTGGGTCACACCCAGCAATGCTCAGGGGTTTCTCCTGGCTCTGCACTCAGGAATTACTCCTGGCAGTGCTCAGGGGACCATATGGGATGCCGGGATTGAACCTGGGCCGGCATGGGCCGACCACGTGCAAGGGAAATGCCCTACCTGCTGGGCTATCGCTCCGGCCCCAACCATATGTTTATCTTTGCTTCCAATTGCTTTGTTAGTGGTGTGTCATCTTTGAAGATGCCTGTAGCTTCAATGTCATGGAGGGTTTTTCCTATATTTTCTTCAACATACTTTATGGATTCAGGTCTGATATTGAGATCTTTAATCCATTTTGATCTGATTTTTGTGCATGATATTAAAGGTCCAAATTCATTTTTTTACATGTAGCTGTCCAGTTTTCCCAGCACCACTTGTTGAAGAGACTTTTCTTGCTCCATCTTTTTGCTCCTTTATCAAAGATTAAATGATCATGTATTTGAGAATGGGTGTCAGGATACTCAACTCTATTCCATAGCCCACTGGTCTGTATTTATTACAATACCATGTATTTATTACAATACAGTTTGAAGTTGGGAAAGGTGATGCCTCCCATCTTCTTTTCCCCAAGGATTGCTTTAGCTATCCGTGGGGGTTTATTGTTCCATACAAATTTCAGGAGTGTTTGGTCAATTTCTTTGAAGAATGTCATGGGTATCCTTATAGGGACCACATTGAATCTGTGTAAAGCTCTAGGGAGTATTACCGATTTGACAATGTTGATTCGCCCAATCCATGAGCAGGGAATGTGTTTCCATTTCCTCATGTCTTCTTTTATTTCTTGAAGCAGTGTTTTGTAGTTTTCTTTGTACAGGTTCTTTACACTCTTAGTTAAGCTGATTCCTAGGTATTTGGTTTTCTGTGGCACAATTGTGAATGGAATTGTTTTCTTAATATTCCTTTCTTCTCTTTCGTTATTTGTATATAGGAAAGCCACTGACTTTTGGGTATTGATTTTGTACCCTGGAACTCTACTATAGGTATCTATTGTTTCTAGGAGTTTTTTGGTAGAGAGTTTAGGGTTCTCTAGGTATAATTCATGTCATCTGCAAATAGTGATAGCTTGACTTCTTCATTGCCTATCTGGATGTCATTAATGTCCTTTTCTTCTCTGATTGCTATGGCAAGTACTTCCAGTACTATATTGAATAGAAGTGGTGAGAGTGGACAACCTTGTCTTGTCCCCAATCTTTGTGGGGACAAGCCTTATTCTTGTGAGAATATCCTTTCAGTCTCCATCTTATTTTTGTGAGAAAATGCTTCTGCTGGATTCTTCTGTCTCACAGTCCCCATAAAGAAAAAAAAAAAGAATTCATAGCAGCTTGAGTCACTCAAGATTTTGGGGGCTGCTTCACCCTAACTGAACTGAAGGTTAGTCTATACACCAGGGGCTCAGGTGGGGCTTAGGGAACCTGGACTTCAGAATTTTTAAGCAACAAATTTTAAATTTCCTCATTTTCAGATATATTAAAACTTAAATGTCTTAGTTTTAAGTTGTATTTGAGCTGCTGCCTCCTTAGTAAACTTTAAAGCTTTGTCATCGTTTTCAGAGGTAAGAGTCTAGACCTAGAGTCACCAACATGTGACTGATGAGCATTAGGGTGACTCTATTTGCTTTTCTTAAAAATTTATTTTTTTCTTTAGGGGACCACACCCAGTGATGCCCAGGACTCACTCTGGGGTCACTTCTGGTGGGGTTCAGGAATACATCTGGCATGGCAACATTCAAGGCAAACCCCTACCCAATGTACTGTCTCTTTCCTGTTTATCCCAAAGAGTCTTAATCTATAGTTGAGACTCTTTAAACCTGATCAGTCCTTTTTCCAAAAATTGCCCATGTATAGATATTTAATTTGAATGCAGATTCATGGACTTCAAGACCCCTATGGATCTTAGATTTAGAACCTCTTCTCTAGCCTTGTGGGGGCCAGAGTGATAGTAGCTGGGTAGAGTCTTGCCTTGTATGGGGCCAGCCCAGTTTTGATCACTAGCGACCCCATAGTTCCCCCAGCCCTGCCAGGAGTGATTACCTACACGCAGTCAGGAGTGAGCCCGAGCACCGCAGGGTGTGGCCACTCCCAAAACACACAGCACCACCACCCACACAAATAAGGGGCATAATTTACCAAATCTGAATTATAAAACTCATAGATACAGCTTCTCACTACAGGATAAAAATTAATAAAGTTGGTTTGTTTGTCCCTTGGAGATTTTAGAGGTGTCTATCCATTCATTCATATCTGTTTCCAGAAAAGATAGTAACTTCTTTTCGGGATATTTAGCTCTTGTTACCTTTTTTTTTTTTTTTTCTTTTTGGGTCACACCCAGCGATGTTCAGGGGGTTACTCCTGGCTCTGCACTCAGGAATTAGTCCTGGCAGTGCTTGGGGGGACCATATGGGATGCTGGGGATCGAACCCGGGTCGGCTGCATGCAAGGCAAATGCCCTACCCGCTGGACTATCGTTCGGCCCCTGTTACCTTTTTTTTTTTTTTTTTTTTTTTGGGTCACACCGCGATGCTCAGGGGTTTTTCCTGGCTCTGCACTCAGGAATCACTCCTGGCGGTGCTCGGGGACCATATGGGATGCCGAGGATCGAACCCGGGCGGCATGGGCCGCCGCGTGCAAGGCAAACGCCCTACCCGCTGGGCCATCGCTCCGGCCCCCTGTTACCTTTTTTAGACAGCTCCACATTCACAGCTACAGTTGGAGGAAAAATATGTATAAATGACAGATGTTGAATTAGTGCCTTTTCGCCCCTAACAAATTGAATCTTAATGGTTTTCATCTTCTGAAAGAATTCATCTTCTAAAATAATGCTTTTTTGGAAAAGATAATGGATGCCGTAAGGAGCGACTGCGATAGGAGGCCATATTTGGGAACCTCTGCCAGTCCTGAGAAATTAAAGAATAAGTATTTTTGTTGAACTGAGTAGAGAGATTAAAATAGTCCTACTCGGAATATAAAAACACCAATCACGTAATAATGATTTAGTAGTGGGGAGGGAGGATAGATCGTGCAGGAGGAGATAATCTGGCGTGGCATTGCCGAGAGCCGAACTCAGTGTTAGCCAGAAAGGATGACTAAGAGTTGTTGCTTCATCAGCCAAGTTTCTGAGGTGTCAGGCTCTGTGCTGAAGCTGTCAGTGGAGTTTCCAAAGCAGTGAGATCAGTGCGTGTCTTACATGAAAACTGAGCCAGGCACTGGAAAGTTTAAGTTTAGTAATTTGATCTTGGGGCTGTGGACAGCAAGCCCCAACAATCTTCCCTCCCTGGGCTTTTGGTAGGTGGACAGAGAGAGGGACCCCATCGTCGCAAACGCAAAGTGGCAGAATGAAAGGCCCTGGCAAAAACAGTCACTGAGAATAGAATACTAACGGGAGACATTCATGAAAGATGAAGCTAGATAGCTTGAAGCCAAAGTTTGTACATCACTGAATACCGAACAGTGAGATTTGGGGTTTGGAGTTTCGTAATAAAAGTTTCTAGTTGGGGAGTAATGGTAGGACTATTGGAATGAATTATTGAAAGAGCGCCAGGAGATCACGGTAGCAAGAAGGATAGAGGTCTTTTGGTGTAAAAGATTAGAAATCAGCATATTTAAAGTATTTCTTCCAGTCAGGGTTAACAAAGGAACAATTATATGTAACATTTAGTCTCCTAATATTGCCCCTATGAGATACATAAAGGGGCTTGGGATGAAAGAATTGACCTGAGGGATGGTGGTCATTAGCATTAAATATACAGGTGGTTATAGTTTGAAAGAAAATGTATTGCCTAGTTCTGAACCACTCTGGACTTGATAGGCATATTACAAGGGATGTATACTTCAGCTGAACCCAAGTTAAAGCTGTAGTAATGGTAGAACTGTTCAGAAGGAAATAGAATGCCTCAGACATTGAGATATTCCCAAGAAAACAGCACTGAGACCTTATGTAAAAGGAAATTCCAACATTTGTGGAAGTTTGGATTAGAAAGCAGTAGTTTCCACCTGAGGCGCTGTGAATTAGAGAGTCACAGGAGTCCGTATTTTGTTCATGCAAACACAAAACAGCCATAAACCAGTAGTAAACTCTGGTAAGAGAAGGATGAAGAGAGTTTTGTTGTTCTAAGTGTTAGGATGCTTCTTTTTACAATTTTTTTCTTTTTTATTTTTGAGGGTTCAAGTGTTTCAGAATTGCAAATGTTTTAAAGCCTATTGTAGACTTGTCCTAAGGAAAACGATTAAAGGGTTATTCTGTCAGGTCCTCTTGAGACTATGCTGGTCTCAGCGACTAAAGTCACCGGGCTTCCATGGAGATGGACTTGGGGTTCCTTTCCCCCACCTCTGTGGGGGACCAACAGGCTCAGTGGACCCAGCCACAAACTGCTCCCGCTCTGTCAGCCGTGAACCAGAGGCACAGATACACGGGCAGAGCTGTTACTGGCTCTCCCTGGCTCTTGTATTTACATCAGTAATGCAAGAACTGAAAGCGCCTGCATGGCAGAGCCTGGCAAGCTACCCGATATGCCTAAAACAGTAACAATAATAGACCTCATTCCCATGACCTGAAGGAATGGTCTGAGGCTCTTCATGTTCCTGGTTAGAGCAGATGTCCTTGGGCTACACTAGTACACTACAGGACATATAGAAATGTTGCTGGTGCCCGCTCAAGCAAATTGATGAACGGGAAGACAAGTGATACAAGTGAAGTGCTCTGTCAGGCTCCTCAGAGGCTGGCTGCTACAGGAAAGCCAGGCAGCTGCACTGCTAACCGAGGAGGGAACACAGATGAGCCGGTACATAATGCCCCCGCTTCATGGCAACACTTAACTTTCTGTTTGCTTAGTCAGAACTTTAGAATGTTGTCAGTATTATATCATGGTTTTATGAGATTCAGAATGTTTCAATTATCTACATTAGGTCAGGAAAATATAAGTATCTCCCAGGTAACTGGGAAGACATATTTGGTACGAAGAGCCGCTGATTTCTGTTACTAGGGACCGTGCTCCGCCGCGCCATGTTCTAGCCCTGAGCCTCATAGATTGCTCCGGGATCAGTGAGGACTTGGCCATCTCATCTGTTCTAGTTGCAGATTATTTATACCAGTGCGTTGCCATCTTGTCAAGGCCGGTTTGCCAATTTTTTCTCAATATATTTTTGAATGTTGACAGTTTTTTCTATTGATTGCTTTATTCCTTTTCAGTGTTTGGGTCAAAGCCCCTGCCAGCAGTGCTTAGGGCTTACTACTGGCTTTGCGCCCTGGGGTCACTCCTGGTCATGCATCTGGAGATGTGGGATGCCCAGATTGAACCTGGGTGGGGCACAAGCCAGGCAAGTGCCCCACACTCTCTGCTATCTCTCTAGACCCTCTCGTTTGTTCTAGGCAGTATTTTGCTCTCCTCCTTATTCGTTGCTGGTTAATTGGAGGAAAATTATTGAGTCTCGTTAGCAATATATAAGTTGTGCTTGAGTTTGTATGTCCCGCCCAAAGGCAGGCAGGCTCACTTTTATGTTTTACCTGCCTCACTCTTTATAAAGCATTTCAGTTTCTGTTTGCAATAATAAAAATAGCTCTTTGGTTCTCCACACCACCCTCCCCACTCACTCAGTTTCAGGATTGATTTCAAGACCCTTCATGAGACTTAACCCAGGTTCGCAGAAGGGGAGGGAAGATGCTCATAGGAAATTAACTGCCAGCGCCTTGCCTCTCTGTTGTTTTTCTGTCTGGTTTTTGTCTCCACCCAGAAGTACTCAGGGGTTACTCCTGGCTTTGTGCTCTGGAATTACTCCTGCAATGCTTGGGGACCATATAGGATGTCGGGATCGCGCCCAGATCGGCTGCATAGTGCCTTAACCACTGTACTGTCTTCCCAGCTCTGTGCCTCTGACTTTCAAGTCCCATAGGAACTAAGCAAGAAGGAAGAGAAGCAACGATCTGGTCATCTCTCGTTGAAACGATTATCTTACTGATCCTTTTGTTTTATCATCAGGAAAGTGGGGATAATATACTCTCCATTGTTAAACAAAGATCGGGATCTTTTGGAGATAGACCTGCAAGACCAACCCTCTTAGAGCAAGTGTTAAATCAGAAAAGACTGGTGAGTGTCGTGAAGCCATCGCTGACCTCTTAACCAGAGTGTTTTATGTGGAACTGTTTAGAGTTTTGAAATTTGAGACATTTTTAAATGATTATCAGCATTGAATTGTGCCTCTACCAAGATTACTAAGCTCAGAGGACTGGGTGATGGGGAGCATTTTGAATTGTCTTAGCTAAAACTTGAGCATCTAAGCAAAATAGTGGGTAGGAGTCCTGGCAGAGGGGAAAGAGAAAGGTGTGTGTGTGTGTGTGTCTGTGTGTGTGTGTGTGTTTGTGTCCCTCCATCCAGAAATTAACCCATAGCCTCCTGTTTGCAAGCTACGTTCTTTGCCACTGAACCACATAAGTTGTGATTTTGAAACAGATTCCTTGTGCTGAGTTCTGGCAGTTCTTGTGCACTCTAAGGAGTGTTGGGCAGTCTCTACAAAGACGGTTTACATGAAACTACTAGATATGCCACAAATACACTCTGCAGTAATTAAGTCATTACTTAATGATAACTTTCCCACTCTACTTTCTTAGATTTGTTGAGCCAAGGTTGTTTTCTCATCATTTGTATTGTATTGTGATAGAACATTAACCATAGTCTTAGATTCATTATATGGTTACAACTTAGTTTAAAATTATTGTTCAGGAGTGGCTTTTTTTTTCCTGAAAATCAGGCAACCTGCTAATACACTGTATACACCAGCACACAATTTTTTGCATCTTAAAGAGTGGGGAAGCACTAGAAATTTGAGTTCGGGACAAAAGAACTAAGTCAAAGGGCTAAGAGCCTGTGTTGCGGGGCCCAGGTTTGATCCCCACAGTGTGTGCTGTCCTCTGAGCACCCTGGAAATGTGCCCCAAAGCAGAAGGAAGCATGTACTCAGTCCCAAAGCAGAAGGAAGTGTGAATTCAGTCTGAGGCCGCATATCCGTGTGCTTTCAAACTCACACTTCCGTGGCATTTGTACTAAAGGCCTGTCGGGACTCCGCTGGGGTCCCCAACAGTACTGGGAAGTGAGTTCCCTTCTACCTCCAAAGCCGGCAGGGAATGGTTGAAGACTCAGGAATCTGATGCAGTTTTAAAAGGCTTTACTTATCACAGGTTCAGGCATACAAATCAGCAATAGGAAAAACCGGTGCTTAGGATTCCCGGCTAGAACCCCAGCCACGTGTTGGCCAAAATGGCGGCCACCACGTTTAAAGGCCCTGTAAAGAGGAGACAAAGACAAGACTCCCAAGAAGAGTGTAAGCTCCAAAAGAGGGCCAAAAGAGAGAGAGAGAGAGAGAGAGAGAGAGAGAGAGAGAGAGAGAGACAGAGAGAGAGAGAGAGAGAGAGAGAGAGAGAGAGAGAGAGAGAGAGAGAGAGAGAGAGAGAGAGAGAACAGACTGGTTTTAAACCCCTGCAATTCAGACCTCCCACTATTATGGGAAGCAGGAAGGGTCAATTGTCCTTAGGTCATTTCTCCCAGCACCTCACCTAGGCCCTATTATATGCTAATGTTTTGAGCCAAGATCTGCCTGGAAATGCCTTTATAGAGTAGAGAGAAGGGGTTTCTGAGATGGCATGTCTCTGTACCAAAGACTAATACTAATGCCAGTTAAATATTTCTCCAAGCCTTCACAAGAGTCTCATCTACTTCGTGGTAGTTTTGTATTTTAGTTGTCTTTGGGTTATCAGGGAGCTGATTTTATATATATATATATATATATATATATATATATATATATATATATATATATATACATACATATATATATATATCAGTTTCACAGTATGAGTACAATCTAACCCCATCAAATGAATGCTATTAATAAATGTTTCTTTTCTTCTATTTTAGTCATTGTTAAGGAGTCCTGAAGTGGTGCAGTTTTTACAAAAACAGCAACAACTGTTAAATCAGCAAGTTTTGGAGCAGAGGCAGCAACAATTTCCAGGAACATCAGTGTGAAGGGAATTTATCAAGGAGAGCTACACACCTTTATCTTACTGTAATAAATGAACTTTGTTTTATAATGGCAAGGGGGTAAGCTGTGCCTGTTGGTCACAGTCATTGTTCTGTTAATGTCTGTATGCAGTCGGGATAAATAAGTATTGTGCTTTGTGCGTTTATTCCTTCCAGATCACCCCTGATTTGAAGAAATCAGCCTATCTTTCCAAAGTAACACGTAATTACAAAATTTTTAAACAGAATATTCCTCTTCAGTCATTGTTTACTGGAGGTGATAAAGCAGTTACTTTCTGTGGAAGTAAAGAAGTTCCTAGACATTAAATCTTGGGTCCTCAAGCTCATTGGCCCTCGTTGGGGGCAGTCTCAAGTGTACATGTCGTGCCTCAGCTTAGCGCCATGACCTGGGAAGCTGCTGGTTCAGGGAGTAGACCAGGAACGCTTCATGCTTTGTAGTATCTGGAACTGTCTCACAGCTGAGAATTGGCCCCAATACTAACGATACTCCTTGAGAAACACTGATAGCTGCTTGTGGTGTAAAATAAATTGTAAAATACAGTTGAAGACCCATGAATTGAGCTAATGCAATAACCTTTTCTTTGCATTAAAGACTGGAGTTGTCAGAGGTAAATATACGTTAGACCTGTAAGTAAACTGATCATTGTTAAACATACGTGAAATTAGGATATGCATCTCTCTCTAGGACTGTACTGATAAAACCTAAGGGAGGAATTAGGTACACGGAAATGAACGTCTCCCAGTTACCTAGCAGTGTCAATCTCTTTCAGCCGCTCTTGTATACTGAATTTGTTAACACTGTATATTTCTCATCCCACAAATACTTGGGCAAAGTTGCTTTTTAATGCTCATTTCTTTACATGAAGAGGTGTTGACTTTAATAATAATAATACTGGAGCATTTTGTAAATGTTTTTCAAAATAATGTCATTTTAAAAATTTCTAAGTCATGTTTAAGGAATGATGGATTAGCTATACAGATGTATTTTTTCTTGTATCTTTGCTGAGGTAAACTTTAAAATCCAAGCCTAATAAGAGAAACAAATCATATGTTAAGAATATATTTGCTATGATAACCTCTAAGTATATATATTAAAATCTACAATGTGTAGGAGAAGAAAGGGAGAGAGAGAGGGAGAAAGAAAAGAGATAAAGAATCTGCCATGGGGGCAGGCTAGGGAGGGGAGGGAATCAGGGACATTGGTGGTGGGAAATAGCCACTGGTGGAGGGATGGGTGCTGGAACACTGTATGGCCAAAACCCAAACATGAACATTTTTTGTAATTGTTTATCTCATGGTGGTATAATGATATTTGATATGCCAGATACCAGTAACAATTACTGGTATTTGATATGCCAGATACCAGTAACAATTATAGACCTCATTGCCATGACCTGATGGAATGGTTTGAGGCTCTTTATGTTCCTGGAGCAAGCAGGTGCCCTTGGACTCTACTTGCATGAGACAGGTCATATGGAGTTGTTACTGGTGCCCACTTGAGCAAATCAACGATGAACGGGAAGACAGTGATACAGTGGTATAATAAAATATATTTTAAAAAAAAGAATATATTTGCTGGGGAGTGCAGTGGGGAGGGCATTTGCCTTCCCGCTGCCAACCCAGGTTCAGTCCTCAAGCACCGCCAGAAGTAGTGCCTGAGTGCAGAGCCAGGACTAGTTCCTGAGCATCACCGGGTAGAATCCAAAAAAGCAAAAAAAGGAAAGAAAGAAAATATTTTCAGTGTGAGGACTTTAAACATACGTGTCTCAAGTTTAGCTGTACAAAAATCTGTTGGTGTCTTGGTTTTTAAACATTTCATTATTTAAGTCACATTTGTTTTAAGAAGCGCTTAAGTGACAAAAGGATCTTTTTGTTCATTTTTATGTGTTTTATACCTGCATATTTGTGCAAAGATGCTTTTACAAAAAATTATTATTAAAGTCTACTTGTTTACCATTGAATTGTTTGATTCACTTCCTTTTACTTTTTAGTTGCTTCACTCTGAATGCAGAGGAATTCATTTGTTTAGGTTCTTTTTTTTCTCTTATGCTGTTAGGTGCTTAATTGAGTTCCTAAAATAAAATCACTTTTGTCGTGCAAAAGTCATCTTATGTTGCCTCAAGTGAAATAGGAATAATGAGAATAGAAGATCAGAGGTCAGAAGTCGGAGCTGAATTTGCACCATGTCCCCAGTTTGTGTCTTTCTTTATATTCATGACTCATACAACGTGACTTGTCATCTCTTCTATAAAGAGCTTGAGTTTGGGGGCCAGAAGATGACTCCAAAGGTTGAAGCACATACTTTGTGTAAGGGAGCCCCAGGTTCCATCCTTGACACCACCTGATTCCTTGAGCACCACCAGGTGTGTCTCTACTCAAAGAAAATGTAGAAGGGCCAGAGAGTGCGCAGGGGTCTTACAACCCTGCTTTGAACCCCAACACTGCATATGGTCCCTTGAGCCCCACCCGGAGTGATCTCTGAGCACGGAAGCATTAGTAAGCCCCAAGCAGAGTGGAATGTGTCCCCCAATTGGGCATGGTCAGAAAGATAACAGGGCAGGTACAGTGCTTGCCTTGCAAGCAGCCAAACCAGGTTCAATCTCTGGCTTCCCATATGGTCTCCTGATCCTGCCAGGAGTAAGCCCTGAACACTGGGTGTGCCCTAAACAAAACAAAGACAGTTGAGTTTATTTACAAATCTCCTAAGTCTAGAGAACTAGACTTGAGCTTAGGCTGTACATACCTAGCAAATAATATTCTGCTATCTTGGAGACTTCCAAAGGTTCTAAACACTTCCATTTGTTCTTTTAAAACCCTACCCAGCTACCATAATAACAAGTCCAGTTCAACCTTAACCTATTGCACATTGGGAGTGAGACATCCCAGTCACCTCTCTCATATCAGCCAGTTGGTGGATAAAGGGAATAAGGCTATGGCATTCGCTCTCCCGTAAGCCCACCAGCCAACCCCAGATAACATTGCAGCCCAATCAGCCCAGACATAGCTGTTACCTTGAAGATTCGTGATCAGTGATGCTGACAACCATAGGCCAGAGTCGGGGATATATTTTATGCAGTGCTTTGGAGAAATGGCTAACAGCCCATCTAGCTTTTACAGTTACTGTTACATAACAGATCGCCCCAAAATTTAGTGACTTGAACAGCTTCATTCTTCTCATTTTTATCATGACTGTTAAAGACTCGAATCTGGGGCTGGAACAATAACACAGTGGGTAGGGTATTTGCCTTGCATGCCACCAAACCAGGTTTAAATCCCGGCATCCCATATGGTCCCCCGAGCACTGCCAGGAGTGATTCTGAGTGCAGAGCCAGGAGTAACCTCTGAGCAACGTGCAGAGATTCTGAGTGCAGAGCCAGGAGTAACCTCTGAGAATGACCCAAAAAAGAAAAAAAAAGACTCGAATCTCCCCCACACACATGCTCTTGGGCAGTGCAGTCCATTAAGGTCCAGATTTTTTTATTTTCTGACCCATGGAACCTGGACAAGCTCTCTTTGGCTGCCTTAATAAAATATGGGAGTATTTTATATATATATATATATATAATATATATATATTTATATATATATATACTGTGTTATTGCTCCAGCCCCCGAGATTCAAGTCTTTAACAGTCATGACAAGAACAAGAAGAATGAAGTTGTTCAAGTCACTACATTTTGGGGCGATCTGTTATATATGCCCGGCCACATACATCATATAGTATGATATATAATATTACATTGTGTGTATATATATATATATACAAAATATATATTATATATCATACTATATGATACCAATATCCAAGGTCAAGCAAAATATGGATGAGAGGAGAGAGGAGGAGAAAGAAAAGAGATAAAGAACCTGCCATAGAGGCAGGCTAGGGGGAAGGGGAGGGAATTGGGGTCATTGGTGGTGGGAAATGGGCACTGGTGGAGGGATGGGTGCTGTAACACTGTATGACCGAAACCCAGACATAAACATCTTTGTAATTCTATATCATGGTGGTACAATAAAATATTAAAATTAAATAAAACATAGCAGAAATGATACTCCAGTAGTTTATTTGAAGCTAGAGGCATATTCAAGACATAGAAAAGGCATAAATGCATATCTTAGTATAATGTGGAGTCCACAGCTTCCATTTTCCAGTCAAACCAGAATAGAAATTCATTGCTATCGGATAGGCCAGTTGATAGGAGCTTCTGGGGAAAGGGCCAAACTGAAGAGATGGTTTATGTTCATGAGCTAAAGGTCTGGTGACCAGGTCACATGCTCACACTTGGTCGTGGTGCTTGCCAAGGTCATGTCTGTTGGCGTCCTCACATCTACATCCAGCGTTTGCCCAGAAATCGCTTGTGATGTGCCAGGACACATCACGGAGCTGCCACACACTCTTGCATGTCAGCAGCAGGGATCTCGTTTACAGCCTCACTGCTATAGGGCAGGTGCTTCGAGCCCGGCCACCGCCACTTCCTAATTCATGCCCTTAGATGGCTGTACGACAGGCATGATTTATCTTGGCACTATGACACATACAGTTACTCCATTGTCAATGGGCGTGTGGCTTTTCACTACGAAGAACGAAACAGCCATCTGGGAGCTAACTCCGAGGAGACTTTGTTACATCCCTAGCAACACAGGCTCTCTAAGCACAGATCCTCAGCTATGCTGAGTATGATCCAAAAAAAGGGTGGGGAGGGGAATGCAGCAAGGACCTGAGAGATCCCTGTGGTTAAGGCACTTGCATGGGCCAACCTGGGCTTGATCCTTGGGGCACCATTTGGTCCTCCAACCCTTTAGGAGTGAGTCCTGAGCACAGCCCGGCGTGGCCCAAACAAAAATGCTGCAGCCACTACCTTTGAGTTATGTCTTTAGGTTCTGGTGGCTCTCTGCCCTCAGGAGATAGACCCATCCCATATGGTCCCCAGGTGCTGCAGGAATAATTCCTGAGTGCAGAACCAGGAGTCACCCCTGAGCATCGCCGGGTGTGATCCCAAAATCAAAAAATTAAATACAAAAAAGAAATGAGGTTGTTGGGTGGAGGAAGATAATATTTCCTTTAAATCGACATAATATGCCAGTCGGGGCCTCATGCTCCGATAACAATGGAGACTATTTCCTTTCCTGCATTCTCTGTTGCTGATAGACATGGAAGGTGCTGCTGCCTTTTGTGGTGGGGAGAACATACTCCTTTGGGGCAGGGTGATAATAGTCATGCCTACTTAAACACGCGCCTACATGGTTTCCTCCACCCCACAATCCCATTTCAGAGACCACATCTGGAGCCCAATGAAGAACCAAACTGGTTGCCAGGAATGTTCCGCCTGGGAAAAGCCAAGCTTTCCTCCCTCACCTGGATCTTCCTTTCTTCCTTACCCATAAATGATGTCTCTGTGCTGTCCTGTATTTCTCCCACTTAAACTCAGCAACAACCAAACAGCCTATCCCAGACATCCACTAACTTTAAATGGGCCCTACATGATCATAGAGCAGGTGGGCGCTGCCCTTGCATGCAGTTGATCCAGGTTCAATTTCTAGCAACCCATCTAGTCACTGGAGCCCACCAGGAGTGATTCTTCATTGTAGAGCCAGGAGGAAGTCCTCAGCACCGTTGGGTGTGACCCCCAAAACAAATAAATTCCCCAGAGCTCACTTCTCTGAGTACCTACCTCATCTTTGTTGGCACGGGGAAGTGGCATAATTTCTTCTCCCTGATCAGAAGTGGCACATTCTGAAGGGCGATGGGAACCTGACACTCAGACCCCCTGTTTACCGAGGAAGTCTGGGGTTTGCTGACCAGCCCAGCGCCAAGCCCCTGGACTCTACGGGGGCGGGGCGGTAAGCTTAGAGTTTCATGCTGACAGGCACTGCACTGACTGTACAGGACCACAGGGGGCAGTTAAGGTCGCACCTGGCGGTCCCGCAGCTTGTAGGATTTGCCACAGGATCCAGAAGAGGCCAGTGCTTTGAAGAGAGATTTGCCTATCCCTGTGAGGCTGATCACAGCCACGAAACAGCCATATAAAAGCTGGTAGGTGCTGCCCCTGGCTGAAGTTGGTGACCAGCGGCTACTCTCCCCTGGGCTTTCTTGAATGAAAGACCATGTCTTGAAATTCTAAACATCCTAATGACAGCTGTTGGAAGCCTTCTGTTCCGGTGTCTAACACTCCGCTCTATGCACAGGGGCATAAAATAATCATCTTTGCCATTGCACTCGTGGTGGTGTGGGCCGGTTGAGGTTAGCTGAGGTGTGCTGGTGACTGGGCTTGGGATGTTTCCTGAGTATGTGGGCTCCCTTCTGACACTGATATCAGGCCCGTGGTCGCTACTGGACAGTGTCTTACCCTCCAGAGCAGACTTGGCAAATAGTCCCACAGCCCATTTCTGCATGACATTCTTATGTTTATATAAAATTTTGGCCGCACCCAGCAGTGCTCAGGGTTTAATCTTGGCAGTGCTCAGGGGACCATATAGGGTGCCAGGGATTGAATCAGGGTAAGCCGCATGCAAGGCAAGTGCCCTACCCACCACTCCTGCCTCTATATTTATTTTTAATTAATGAGAAAAAGAAAAATACTTTGTGTCAAGTTAAATTTATATGAGGTCCACATTTTTGTGGGCATAAGATTGTATTGGACAGAGAGATGCTTATGTACATACCCATTATCTGTAGTGGCCTTTGGTTTGCAATGTCAGTGTTGAGTATTTCCAACAAGTCTGAAGACCACTTGACGTGCAAATCTGAAAACATTCATGCTCTGATCCTACATAGAAAAAGTTTTCTGACCCCTGCTGCAGGTGAACAGAATATAAATGGGATCATGTCATGAATATAGGTGACCAACTGATAGGATGGGACTACATAGGAGACCAAAGGAAAAACACAGGTTGGGGAGAATGCCAGTTGGAAGCAGACTGAGAAAGACTGATTTAACCTTATCCAACCTTTACTTACAATTGGTCATATGTCACTGAACTAAACAGGTTACAAAGCTAATAGACCAGAGCTCTTAATTCACTGGTCTGCGTAAAGTGCTTGAATTTAGTCTAATAACATTTTATCTTTAACTGCATTGCTTAATGATTCTTCAGAAGGCAAGTAACCAACAAGAATCATGTGGTAAATGGAATGGCCTTCCCAGAGATGTCCCAGACCTCATTTTTGGCACCATGCTTCTTACCTTATATGGTCAAAATAAGTGATGATCTCATTTAGCTGAGCTCCTGGAGAGATTCAAATGCATTGTGCAAATGGGACCTACATGAAATCTTAGGTGTGATGATGGA
>JAJIBD010023576.1:0-30000 GCA_021461705.1 Cryptotis parvus | reverse complement strand
TCGAGCAAATCGATGAACAACAGGGAAGACAGTGATACAGTGATTCCCATGACCTGATGGAATAGTTTAAGGCTCTTTATGTTCCTGGAGCAAGCAGGTGCCCTTGCGCTATACTAGCATGAGAGAGGACATATGGAGTTGTTACTGGTGCCCGCTTGAGCGAATCAATGATGAATGAGAAGACAGTGATACAGTGATGAAAATTTGATTCCTACCACATTCTTTTATCCAGCAGGGATGATGGTTTGTGCAGAACTCTGGAGTTACTATGGCTCTGTGGTCTAGGATCACTCTTAGTTTTTTCTGGGCTCAAATAAGTCATATGCAAGATACACACCTTAACCCATACCATTAATACAGATTCTTCTAAAAATTTGACTTTTCTATTTAAAAAAGAATTGGCTTTCTAAAGGTTAAACAAATCCCGCACACATTCTATTGTTCTTTATTTTTCCTTGAGCTGATCTCTTAGGTGGACATGTTGTTGCAATTTAGAAAGATGGGAAGATGTAAAATTTCCTATGAAAACTCTTTTACAAATGTGAATTAGCATTATTATTTAAAGACGTTAAGCTGACATTGGAAAAAATGTGGTTAATGACTCTGGCCTTCCCAACCCTATGGGAAAAAACACTTCTCATGTTCTCTTCCTTCTAAAATGGGTCCAAGCTCAGTGGTCCAATGGCTTAAAAGCGAGACTGAGAAATTGTTTCTCAGTTTGGAAATGGATTTGTGGATTGGCCGCAGAACTTGCTTCAATTAATTTAATGTAAAGCACTCAGCAAACTAACTTGTTGATTATAGATATTTTCCATTTGCCCCCAGTAACAACTTTTATAGGAAGTTTTACTTCCATTGAAACAACAGTGCAAAGTTATAATGTACACACTTTCCCGTAAACCCTCAAGGACTGCCTAGAGATAAATGCAAGATTTATTTATGATGCAGCCTGAGGTATCTCTTGTCCACCTCCTGTCCAACAGAAAAGTTTTATTGCCTAGAGCTAAACGTAAGCAGAGGAAATCAAGTATGCCTTGATGATAAAACACCTAACCTTCATATATTTATTCATGAAATAGTTACTAAGTAGTTTTTACTTCAAAGGAGACATGAAGGACCTGGGAACATAAGGATAAACATGAATGACATTTAACCCTTAAAAAGTTTATCGTCTAATTATGAAACAATGTGGAAATATATGTGCTGAATTGGAAGGTTTTAGAAAAAGCAAGTGCTTTTCCAGTAGCAATGGAAACTGCTGCAGAAACAGTGAACACTGAATTCAGTTAAACACAGAGGATAGAAAACCCATACCACAAGTCACTGAGGCAGAATCTACTCTGAACAATTATATTGACTAGATCAGAGTTTTCTGATATAGCACTATTGACATCTTTCCTAAACAAATTCTTTTTCAGAGGGGGCATACTCTGTGTTTGGTAGGATATTAAATACCCTTGGCCTTTACCCATTAGATACCAAGTAAAACCATTAGTTGTCAATCTAAAAATGTCTCAACCATTGCTAAGTGGCTCCTGACTTAAAATTACCCCAATTGAGAATCATGGCGTGGTCTTTAATATTACTTAAAAATATTACTTAAAAATTTAATATTACTTAAAAATATTACTTAAAATATTACTATTAAAGTAGTTTTAATATATGTGAGCTTTGTCACCAGGTATCAACCTAGTCTTTGCCTTGAAAGTCTTAGTTATTCACAAGTGTGAAATCTTTATTGTTACTTGGTAGTAATCTTTTAAGTATTTTAACTCTGCATTCCAAGGGTTTCCTCTCATGAGCAGGGAGAGACCATGCTGGCCGAACTCAGAGTGGAGTTTTGGCCTTGCCCGTCCTCCGCCTCAATGCCAGTTGCCTCGAAGAGAGAGACCCACCCATGCTAGACCCACATATCCCTTGGTGCACAGCCGCGCAATATTTTTATAGGATACTGAATTTTGCATAAGGTTCTTCCCAATTTCTTTCCCATTTATACATAATAAACAGTTATAGACATGTTTTAACTGATACCAGTAAGACTGGCAAGAAGCCAGAGCAAACACACATCATGCAGTTAGTCATTCTCAACATCCAGACTCCATAGTTCCTCAGAACTCCATCCAAGAGAAAACCTGATCTTCCCCTTTTAGTTTCATCAGTAAATGCTCAGGTTGAGAGCCTTCTACTGAGACTATACCACCTACACGGTAAAGCCTGGCACGCTACCGTGTTTTATTTACTTTAATGCCAAAGACTAGTAACTATTATGGACCTCAGTTCCATAACCTGAAGAATGGTTTCAGGCTCCTCCTGTCACTGTACCAAGTAGATGCCCTTGAGTTGCACTTGCTTGTGACAGGACTAATGGAGATGTTACTAGTGCCCACTCGAGCAAATCGATGAACAATGAGAAGACAGTGATACAGTGAAAAAATTGGGGATTTAATCAAAGACCTAGCAGTAACTTTCATTAATGGTTCAGGGAGAAAATGTAAGAAACACAGAACAAATTATCCCTGAGGGGTGGAAATTCTTCCCTAATGGACATGGGAGGATCCAGTCAATGTTAATTGAATGAACAGAGAGAGGTGTTGGATTCAGATAAAGACAGAGATATCAAGGAAGAAACTGGATCCCGATCAATGTAAAAATAAACTGAATCAGATTCTCTGTGACTGTAGACTACCAATCTAACACATGGGATATTTATTAATTTTTTTCTCCTTTACTACTGTGAACAACTTGTAGCAGACTTGAATCATTTCCCATAATTACTGATCAACTAGCATTTTTTCTAAGTAGATTGAGCACTTGACAAATGTTTGTTGAATGAATGGAATAAAAAGATAAAGTTATTAGCTTAACTTAATCCACATAGTTCCATGAGCTGAGAAGGATCCAAACCTAGGGCTATGGACCCAGTCCAGAGTTGGTCTTTTGTTTGTTTGTTTTCCTCAAAAAGTTTTGTGTATCTTCAAAGGAACTCAAAAGAAGCAAAAAAGCCTCAGCAAAAGATTGATACACTATGGTCTGATCATTACCTTTGTAACTCTACAATATGAACTTGAACTGAGTAGTTAATCTAGAAAAAAAATAAGTGATAACTGCTATGACATTGGATATAAAAACTGGACTTCTGTATGTCCATTGATAGAAATTTGGAAACTAAATGTCTTGTAGATTATTATCAAAGTAAGGACTTATACATGGGAAATTCTATTATTTTGCTCCTGTATGCTAGCACACAGAATGGAGTAGCATGCATGAAATGTTAGTTGCATTCACCTCTCCACTGCTTATATTCCCTTTTAGAAAGGAGCTTTAATAGGCTTTTGTGTCAGGCCACAGAGGAATCTTCTTCCTAGGATAATTAAGCAACTTGAGAAATCCTGTGAGGTCGAGAAATTTGGAAAATGCTTACATAAAACAGAATATAAAATGGCAAGTCCTGCCATCAGAAGCCAGTAAAAGTCAATTGCTTTATGCGACACCTCTACAAATGGCATTATGTCATTGCATAATATTAGTAAGGAATTGTAAGATTTTGTTCAGGCCTATAAAGTATAATGAGTCTCACATCATCTACGAATATAAAAATAAATTGAAAGAAAGTAATATTTTAAAAGAAAATAGAAAGGGAAAAAAAGCCTCAAATATTTTTGGCTATTTTCTGTGTTTGAGGAAATGTAGTTCATGAAAAGATGGATTTAAATGTTTTTCAGTGTGGTTGGTTGATTTTCTCTTTTCCTTCTTTTTTATTATTCTAATTTTTTATCTTTGTCTTTTCCTTTTAACTAGGAACAGAAAACTATGTTGTAGAAATCAGGTGGTCTTTGCTGAAAAAATCCTGCCAACGCATTAAAAAAAAAAAGAAATGTAAGTGTTTGAAAAATGGAAAGTCTTTTTGGTGCCAAATAAAGAGATGGATTTATTCATCTGGTCTAAGGTACAGAACATTTACTTTCACAGATGCAGTTGTTCACCAGCAGATCATTCTAAACCAACCTGAAATCTCTTTGTAAACCTGAAGAAATATGGCTGTGTGAATCTGGATAGAGGTATTGTTTATTTTTGTGACGCATAGTGATGTGGGACTCCAGAGAGATCCAGTAAGTACTGCTCTTAGGTAAGGTTGTGTGTCCATGGGTTAGAAACAGAAGGAATTGATCATTCTGATGAGATTATACCACACTACTGAAAATCTGGCTTGCATCTGTATGTATTAAATATGACCCAGAAAAATGGAGGGAATAATCTCACTGCTCTCCCACAGTGCAGACTCATGAATGTGAGCAAACATGTCTACTAGGAATAATATATAATAAGAGCTGAGCCATTGGGGCTCTAAATAAACTGTCTGCATATTTGAGGAAGGGAAAAACAAATGTGGTGTGTTTGGCTCAGGCAATGAGCTCTGTTTTTCTTCTTTGTCAGCATTACCATTCAGTGGTGCAGACGGACTGGACACCCTTGGGGATGGGGTACATTTGCTGGCTCAAAAGGGAAACAGAATAAAGTGATTTAAGTCAAAAAGGAAGGTTTGGATCCATGCAGCCCGTTTGAGTATCTCAGAGACTGAGGGCATTTAAAAGCTTAATGGGAAACTATTGGTCATCTCTTCGAAGTTTTAACACAGAGCTGGAATTTTCTCTTCAGCTGGTTGAAAGATGACCACCCAGTCTTCAGCTGAATATTTTCCAGGAGAAGGCAGCTCATTATTTGTGCATATTTCTGTGACTCATCCTCTGTGTTTATTATTATTGTCATTACCATGTGGATGGCATTGACTATTTTTAACAAAACTACAGCAATCATTATAATCCCTGAGGAGGGACAGAATCTGGGATGGTTGTCAAAGCTCATTTCCTTATTCTCCAAAAGTCACCATATACTTGAGCACCACAGATACAGACTGATCCCAGAAAGAAGCTGCAAGTCAACGGTCCACTTTTTATATGGAGAAAGTCCACGGGAGAACCCCTTCCTGTCTTTTCTTTACATAGAGTTAATGGGATCAGGACCCCCTATATTAGAACACTTTGTTAGGTGCCTTTAATAATATTTGCATGAGTCAAATTCTGTGAGATAAAAATCCAGATACTTGCATAGCATTCCTTTCCATTTATTTTTGTTTCCTCCTTGTAGACTTTATTTTATATTGGTACCCTGGAGTATGCATAGAAACTCTTTAAAGAACACATTTAGTAGCATTTATCAAGAACTATAAGGTATATAGCTTCAAAGGAATCACTTTATATCTATCACCACATTTAATTTCCAAAATCCTTTGAGAATAGACCACCTCTAAGAGAAGATGACTTACTGTTATGAAAACTGAATTTTTAGCCAAGACTGTGTTATTAAGCTCTTTTACATGGATGACCACCAATGTGATCATGGGTAATGGATACCTTTTGAAGTTAGCAAGGTCTAGGTTATTCCTTGTTATTCCTTTTATAGTGAGTGATATTGGGTGCTTTCTTAGTGTCTTGAAATTCAATTTCCTTGTCAGTAATATAAGAGTATTTCTTTAATTTTTCATGTGACCTAAGAAAGAACAGCCATAGATTAAACCATATCATGAGTTAGATCGCATAACATGAGTTAGATCGTGAAGAGCAAATGGCATTATTCCTGTTGCCCTAGAGCTGAGAGAATATAAAATAGCAAGTATGCAAAATTACATAGCTAATTTAGATAAAGATGTCAACTAGATCTTTGTTGATGCTCAGTCAGAACTAGGTAAACTGTAGCCTCTTTTGCCATTTATGGTCAACCAGCTACCCCTTTTCCACTTAAGAAGAAAAATATACAAACTTAATTAGAATTATGAGTAGCAGACCTAGGTGTACAGTGTCTGTTATTTACCCACCTCATCCTAAATCCAGTGAGTGGACCCAGGAAAATCAATGCCAGAGAATAGGTATACATTGAGGCAATGTATGCTGTAGCAATATCACAGCAGGCAGGGCATTTGCCTTGCACGTGGCCAACCTGAATTCAATCTCTGGCATCCCATATGGTCCCTGGAGCACCACCAGGAGTAATTCTTGAGCAAAGAGCCAGGAGTAGCCCCTGAGCATTGCCAAGTGTGACCCAAAAAAGCAAAAAAGAAAAAAAGAATAGGTATACATTCCAGAAAGCACTACATCACCTTCTCTGGCTAGACAACTGCTAATGCAACATATATATATTTTTATCTATTCAGTGCCCATTTGAGCAAATAAAGTCAAACCATAAACAAAAATAAACAAAACGGTAACTACTATGAGGGTTAGAAACAGATGTTAGCATGGAGTTTGGAGGTTTCACTCTAACAGTCTTGTGGTCTTGATTTAATGGGATATGATCAGGTAACTTTCAAGTGACTGGAGAAAATGTGACTTCAAAAAGGTGACTTTAATTTTTTTCATCATGTCAGTTTCAGTCAACAAAAGTATGAGCATCTGGGTTGAAAATGGATGAGGGATATTCACTTGTATCACTTCACTTGTCTTCCCTTGTTCATTGATTTGATTGAGTGGGCACCAGTAGCATCTCCATATGTCCTGTAGCATGCTAGTGTAGCCCAAGGGCATCTGCTCACTCCAGGATAATGAAGAGCCTCAAACCATTCCTTCAGGTCATGGTAATAAGGTCTATAATTGTTACTGGCTTTTGGCATATAAAATACAACACAGGTAGTTAGCCAGACTCTGCTGTGCGGGTGGTATACTCTCAGTAGTACACTCTCATTTCGTGCATTTACTGATGAACCAGAGGAATATTATTAATAATATTTCTGCAGCTATATTTTATAAGAAAATATTAGATTAGGAGATCAATTGTTTTTACCAAGCAGCACAAATGCTGGCTGACTTCAACTGTGAATGTGGAAAGTTAGGTCTACAGCTGAATATCAACAAAAGAAAGATCATGAAAAATGAACTAGTTCCAGATGCTCCACTCACTCGCAAGGAACAAACATCTCTGAATGCAGCAGTTATGTGTACCTAAGTCGAGAACTCAACATGACGAATAACCTAAAACCTGAGCTGCACAGGAGGAAGAGAGCAGAGTGGAACTCCTACAAGAGCTGCGAAGAAATAGCTAAAAGGACAAAGAACCTTTGGCTCCAGGCACATCTCTTAGACTCCACCATTCTCCCTGCATTAACATATGCCTCAGAAACCTGGGCCCTATGAAAGTAGGATGAGAACACTATTCAGATTTCCCAGTGAGGAATCAAAAGAGCTATGCTTGGAACATCATGCCTCACTCAATCGAGAGAAGGAGTCCACCGATCTCTGTCATTGATTGAGTGTCAGGGACAATGTCTCATTTCCCAAGGTGTCGAAAATCAGATGGGCAGGACATGTAATATGATTTGTAGATGACCACTGGACTAGAGCCATTACCGACTGGATCCCATGGGATGTCAAAAGATCACGTGGCCAGCACACACCCCACCCCCCCACACCACCACCAACGCTTGTGAATGTATTTTTTTGTTAGCTGGTTTACATTTGATGTTGTAGTGCTTTTTTGCAAGTCCCATTTGTTAGTTCCTGTATGAAAGATTGGGGGGGGAGATAAACGTCGTGCCATTAGCTTTAAAAAAAAAAAGATCACCTGGCCGCCCACCTACAAGATGGTCAGACTTCTTCATCAAGACTATGAACCAACAGTTTGAGGCTCTTTGTATTCCTGGAGCAAGTAGATGCCATTGGGCTACACTGGCACATGACAGGGACAAAAATGAAAAAGTTACTGGTGCCTGCTCGAGCAAATTGCAAATTGACAAATAATGGAATGTCAAGTGATCAAGTGATTAGAGTAGGAGACTCTAATCAATAAAACAATTCAAGAGTCTTGAATAGTACATGTATGAGTCTTGAAAAGGGAACTTTGGGTACGTAATAAACCTTCAGATAGACCAAATTTTGTCTTGAAGAGATACAGCAACATTCAAGAGAAGATGTAATAGCAGACCCAGTAAATATAAATGCTCTCTCCACAATTTCCTTAATCCTTTACTCTAAGGATTTAAAACAAGGAGAGGAAGGAGAAGGACTGTGAAAGTACGGTTCACACAAGTTATGCCCACATTATACACATATCACTATCACTATCACTATCTTCCTGTTCATCATCTATTTGCTAGAGCGGGCACCAAAATATCTCCATATGTCCTGTCTCATGCTAGTAGAACCCAAAGGCATCCACTTGCTCCAGGAACATAAAGAGCCTCAAACCATTATATTAGGTCATGGGAATGACCTAATATAAATGTTAATGGTATTTGGCATATCAAATACGACATGAGCAGCTTGCCAGGCTTGCCATGCAGTGGCATACTCTTGTAGTCACATATAAATACACATATAAATAAGCCTATAGCTTAGCATACACATGTAAATAAGCCCATAGCTCTCTGGAGCCTGTGTCATCCTTGAAATGGAAGCCAGGGAGGAGGGTCATTAACAAGTTCAGAATATAATGGTGAATGTTTAATAATTTTTAATAACCGGTAAAGCATAGGACTTACTGCAAAACCCAACAAAAATATCATATCTGGGTAAGTGATAGGGGAAAAGCCATGCTCAATTTACACTACTTTAGACTCTTGGTTTTGCCACTCACAAGTCAAATGTTGTTCAGTTATATTTCTGCAATAGATTTTAGTTCTCCCTTCGATCTATGGTTTAATATATGTTTGCTTCCTTTCTCTGATATAATATATACTGAAATTGTAGAAAGAGAACATAAAATATGAAAATAAGAATGGATATTAGTTATAACCACCTTATACCTTTAAAGGCACTGCTTAACAGTTAACATTTTCCCTATTCTGAACCCAAAAGTGCTTTCTGAAATTTTCATGCATTTCCTTTGGAGCTACTTCTAGAGACAGAGTCAGTCCCCTGCTTCCTCTTTACAGGATTCTTTAAGCATGTAAAAATAGAAAAACTTTATTTTTGTTCCCTCCCCATTTATAACAGGTGAAATCTTTTCAATTTCCTCTAGCATTCCATTTTAAATGTCTTCTAATTTCAGCTGATCTTCTGAAGATGTCTTACTATGTCAATGTCACTTTTTAAATATGACATAGAACCGAGCCAAGCCCCAAAGGACACAGACAGATTATTACCTCCTTAATTTGAACGCTGTTCTTAAATTTCTGTCATTGAGCACAGCCAAGGAACACAAAGAAACCAATTTGTCAAGTTGAAAATATTGCTTTAGTTTATGCTGACCTACTTTCTTCCTCAGAACTTCTCAGGACAAAAAAAGATCTATTTGATTTTGAGATTTTCCAAACTCAACAGAGAAGGGTTTTATAAGTCTCTTAAAAAGAAATAGAGATTCCTGATGTCTAGGGTTAATATTGTTTCAGAAAAAATGCCAAGATAGTAGAAGCTCTTTTTTTTCCTCCAACCATTCATAAGTTGTGAATGCAAGAAGGGATAAATTTTAGAGCTTAGAGTTTGATCATATGCTTAGTTCAATATTTAGTCATGGTTTCAATAGGTACCAATAATTATTGTTACTATCCTCATCCTCTCTAAAGTCCTTGACTGTTGGATGACAGGCCTAGCTAGCTTGGGAGCTTTACTGTTTTATCCACTCACAGCTTAAATCTATTTACATGTTCTTAAGACAGGGTTCATACAAATGAGATATCTCTTCTATATAAACACTGATGGAGAGTGTGGCATTTATAGAAATCCCCTTGACTCTGAAGAAGTAACTTCTGATTATACATCTACTAAACTTCTATGTTATCTAGATTGGGCACAGCTCCTCTTTATAGCTATAGGACCCAGTGTGAAACTGTTAGAATTTACCAGGAGACTACCACTCTGGCTACATTGAGACTATAGTTTAAGATTATAGGAAGGATCATAATAGTTTTCCCTCAAGCAGGCGAGTGTGACCATTTCATTATATGGAGAACAAGATACTCAGAATCACCCTGGTGCAGATAATAAATAATAAGGACTTTGTAGGTACCATCTAGATTACATGAAGCCCATGAAATTAAGATGTATTACCTTATACCACCCCTCTCTCTGCAGTGTTTTATGCAAGAGACAATCTCAGAAGAAGGGATTAGTCTTTGGCATAATGCTTTGTTCATACCTGTAGTAGGGTGTAGCACCACCCTTCTAAACTCTACTATCTAGAAGCTGTAGGGTTCTTTGTTGACAGGACCCTCCCTAAAGTTAAGATTTCTTTTGTGTATATAAGGGACTGACTCTTGAAGTACTGCTATCTTTTTGGTGGACTCATTTCTGGTAGGACCTCTTTGGTGGGACTCCTTTATGGTAGGATCCTCTTTAGTAGGACTCCTCTCTTTGGTGGGCTCCTCTTCGGTAGGACTCCTCTCTGGTGGGATCCACTTTGGTGGAACTCTCTGGTGGGATCCTCTTTTGATGGGAGACTTGGGCTCTCGTGCATGGTCTAAGTTCTGACCAGAGCTAGAGTTCTTTCATTATATTGGATTGCAGTGGTAGATATTTTATACTATTAAAAAGCCTTTTTGGAACTGCACTGGACTCGTGAGTTTTCATCCATTCCCCAGTAGCCTCGGAAGTGGAAGAGAACTTCTGTCTTGATACTGCTGAGGACCCCAGTGGCTCCCCCAATACTTGCAATGTCACTATTGTATCACTTGTATAACTTGTCTTCCCGTTGTTCATTGATTTGCTCAACTGGGTGCCAGTAATGTCTCTGTTAGTCGGGTATGAGGTCAATTATTGTTACTGTTTTTGGCATATTAAATACACCACATGTAGTTTGTCAAGCTCTGCCATGGCTGTGGGTTCACCTCAGGGGGCCCCGTCTTTGTCTGTCAGACCATCAACCATCCAGAGCCCTGGGTGTGGACAAGCCTGTCTCCTGTCTGCCACCTGCCAATGCAGCTGAGCACTGCAGCCACACCTGCAACATCTCGAGTATCACTATTATCTTCACAAATCGTGTTTCTTGAATACTTTATATGTACCTAATCTTTTTCCATGAAGGCATTATCTTCATTACTCTCTCTGCTTTTAGATTTTTTAATATAATTACTAAAAAAATATTCAATATTCTCACATAAGATTAACTCTAGTAGCCATCAATAAATTCGAGACAATTTTATACCTGTTTTACAGATGAGAAACATACAGCCCAGTGAGCTATAATCACTTGATCAATTGACATCACGTTATTTTGCTCGAGCGGGCGCCAGTAATGTTTCCATTTGACCCTATCACTTGCCAGTGTATCCCAATGGGATCTGCTTGCTTCGGGAATACAAAGAGTCTCAAACCATTCCTTCAGGGTCTTGGCGAAGAAGTCTGATCATCTTGTAACAATGAGCTACAATGAGCTATAATAAAGGTATAAATAGCACATGTACCAAATTATTTGGTACATTATATATTTTCCTCATATACTTAAATGTTCACAATATATAAACTGGATAGTTCCAGTAAGAAGATGGATTCATTCATCTAGGCTAAGGAAAGTGCATAAACTTACACAGGTGTAGTTATTCACCAGTAGATGATGCTAACCCTGTCTGAATACTTTTTGTAAAGGCAAAGTATTATTGTTGTATGAATCTCATCAAAAGTAGTGATTGTATTAATATCAAACCATAAGAAAATAATCCAAATATATTCAGTGAGTTCTGCTCTTAGCCTATATGTCCAATGATTCTAAACTAAAAGAAATGTATCTAATAGTTTATGTCATACTCACAAAAATTTGACTGTTTTATCTATAATAAATGTGATAAGAAAAATGGAAAAATATAATATCTCTGCGCATGTGCTTTACTCTGTGGTATGAATGAAATATATCCATTAAGAATAATAAATTACAAGAGGCCAAATGTTAAAGCTGAGTAATATTCCCAGTGACAGATGGACAGTGGTGGAGAGTTTGGAACTTTGCTGATGGTTTAGATGCTACAAACATGTACACCAAAAGCATTAACAGTAACATTATTACAATCATTTTATCCCAATAATATTAAACTTTTTTATAGCTTATTTAAACATGACAAAATTAAATAAAGGTGTTTTCAGATACATAAGTGTAATAATAATTAACTCAAATGTTTCAGCATGTTTCCAAGTAAAGTTTGATTGGCAAACTTGTTCTTGAAATAGTTAGAAGGCTAAGTTATTAGAGAAAATTCAAATAAATCACCCCTGCTCCAATAATCAGCTATGGTTCTCTTATGAAGTGATTTTCAAATATATACTAAGCTAAAAAGAAATAATATTTTAGATATTTTTAGAATATTGAAGGTTATGTGAGTCAGTGAAGACAACTATTTTGCAATTAATCTACATCAGTTTTTAGCAAATATTATTTGCTTAAAGTAGACTATTACTGAAACATGCATGAATCCCCCATGAAGTTGGGTATATATATTCTTTGAATTTTGTTTTATCTGTGAGACAAGTTTAATTAGAAGTACATGAAAAGATCACTATCACTATCACTATCTTCCCGTTCACCATCTATTTGCTAGAGCGGGCACCAGTAATATCTCCATATGTCCTGTCTCATGATAGTAGAACCCAAAGGCATCCGCTTGCTCCAGGAACATAAAGAGCCTCAAACCATTATATTAGGTCATGGAAATGACCTAATATAAATGTTACTGGTATTTGGCATATCAAATACGACACGAGCAGCTTGCCAGGCTTGCCGTGTGGGTGGCATACTCTTGTAGTCACCTCTAAATAAAGCAATTATTGATGAACTGCGAGGCCACTAGCAGACTATGTTAAGATAAATAGTCATTATATTAAATTCCTTATTTTGAAACTGTTTTTGTTTAATTTCCTTGTTGACCTAAGGAGGGTTCTATTTTTTGTTTTGTTTTGTTTTGTTTTGTTTTTTTGCTTTTTGAGTCACACCCAGTGGTGCTCAGGAGTTACTCCTGGCTCTTCGCTCAGGAATTACTCCAGGTAGTGCTCGGGGGACCATATGGGATGCCAGGGATTGAATTTGGGTCTGCCGCATGCAAGGCAAATACCTTATCCACTGTGCTATTGCTCCAGCCCCCTAAGGAGGGTTCTAAAGGAGAACGACTCATTAGAGAGTTAGCTCAGAGCACTGCTGTACTTGTTTTGCTTGCTGGAGGCCAGGTGTATACATAGTCCTTCAGAGCACTGTTGGGAAGGACCCCAACCACTGGGCTGGGAATAGATCCCGAATCCCACTAGGTGTAGTTACAAAACCATAAAAGCAAAACAAGACAATAAAAGAGAATGACTTTTGTCTGTCTTCTTTCTCAGACTGTTGTTAAGAGACTGACAAGTACTAAGGAAAAGATAAATATGTAATGAAAAGATAAATATGTAATTTTGTGATTAATTAGTAGATGCAAAAGAAAATATTGTGAAGATTTATAAGAGTATGTTCTGCTTCTGCTTCTGCTGCTTCTGTGCTTCCTCTTCCTCTTCAATAATATTTATAAAATATTATTGTGAAGATTTATAAGAGTATGCTAGCCGCACGGCAGAGCCTGGCAAGCTACCCGTGTCATATTTAATATGTCAAATACCAATAACAGTTATAGACCTCATTCCAAAGACCTGATGGAATGGTTTGAGGTTCTTTATGTTTCTGGAGCAAGCAGGTTCCCTTGGGCTCTACTTGCATGAGACAGGTCATATGGAGATGTTACTGTTGCCCGCTCGAGCAAATCGAAGATGAACGGGAAGACAGTGAAACAGTGATTGTTAGTATACTGTTATCAATATTATTACCATAGGTCATGTGGAGAGTATTGAAGCCCTGTAATAGTAGACTTTCTAATTTCATGCCTCTATTTCCTTAAAAACAATAATAGAGCAATTAGCAGGGATACTTCACAACATTGATGGAGCCATTTGTGGAAATATTTTTCAAACAAAACAAGTTTAAAAATGGAAAAAATAAAATGTTTTGACAGAATACAGCAAGATGCACATAACCAAATCTTGCCTTTGATAAGTCTCTGTCTACAGACGATGAACTCCCATGAAGAATGTATTGCTTGACAGCACAGCAGAAGCTATGGATCACAATGATATGAAAGAACTTACATGAGGAAAACTGAACTTTGTTGAGAATTAACTGTAAAATTAAATTGAACTTCTAATAATTTTGTCTGCTTTTAACTTGTATAAGAAATGTGATATTTAAGGGAGAGGAGGAGGAAAGGTCAGTAATGTTTACTATCAATTATATTTCAGCCACATCATTATATTTATTTATTTCAATTTATTTTAATTTTTATTATAACAACATGAGATAGACATTTACAAAGCTGTTAATGATAGGGTTTTAGTCATATAGTGTTCCAGCACCCATCCTTCCACCAGTGCACACTTTCCACCACCAATGTTCCCAGATTTCCTTTACCCTGCCCCCAGCCCTTGCACTATAGCAAATGAGGCAGCTGCTATTGCTTCTTGTTCCTCTTCCTCTTCTTCCTTCTTCTTCCTCTTCTTCCTTCTTCTTCCTCTTTCTTCTTCTTCTTCTTCTTCTTCTTCTTCTTCTTCTTCTTCTTCTCTTCCTCCCTCCTCTTCCTCCTCCTCTTTCTTATTCTCCTCCTCCTCTTCCTTCTCCTCCTCCTCCTTCTTCTTCTTCTTCTTCTTCTTCTTCTTCTTCTTCTTCTTCTTCTTCTTCTTCTTCTTCTTCTTCTTCTTCTTCTTCTTCTTCTTCTTCTTCTTCTTCTGCTTCTTCTTCTTCTTCTTCTTCTTCTTCTTCTTCATCTTCTGCTTCTGCTTCTTCTGCTTCTGCTTCTTCTTCTTCTCTGCTTCTTCTTCTCATTCTTCTTTTCTCCTCCTCCTCCTTCTTTTCCATCTTTTCCTCCTCCTCTTCCTCCTCCGCCTTCTTATTCTTCTGCTTTTACTTCTGCTTCTTCTTCTGCTTCTTCATCTGCTTCTTCTCTTTCTCTTCTTTCTCTTCTTCTGATTCTTCTTATGCTTCTGCTTTTCCTCTCTTTCCCATCTTTTACATATTGCCAGCCACATAGTTTCAATTAGGATTAATTGTAATATGTTGAATAAGAGTTCATTGGAAGGATTAATTTTAGCCCTTAAAACATGGCTGTGAAATGTTTTCAATTTAGGTTTATGATAATACCTGCTACATAATTTACTTTACCTTATTCAACTAATCCAATCCCCTGACAGTCAGACCTAAGCTCAATTTTAGTTATATCCTGTACAGTGAAACTCAAAACCTGTGGTTTTCTGTATATATTCATGGGACTTCTCATATCTTTTCCATTTCAAATAGCAAGAGAGAAACAGCAATGGAAAGAGACTGAAACAATGGTAATATCGGCTGAATTGTGCCCTCCTCTCAATTTATACAATGTAGTCTTAAGTCCCAGTACTTCTTTAAGTAGATGTTTAAATTGAATTTAAATTTAATGCCTCTGGGATTGGATCTAATCCAATATTATTTAAGTCCTTCTAGTATGAGATTAGACATAGGAAGTCATAGAGGAAAAACCGTGAAATCACATGGATAAGCAACCACCTAAAGCAAAGGGAGATTCTGCAGAAGAAACCAACCCTTCTGACACCTTGGCTTCCAGTATTAAGAATTATGAGACCCAAATGACCATTGTTTAAGACTTCTCATGTTTATTACAGCAGTCCTAGAAGAAGAATATAAAAAAGGAAACTATCACAGAGGAGAGATCTAGTCCAGAGGCCTGTTGTAGCAACACATTATCTGACCATAGAACTTTCCCTAAGAAAATCATGGTTCCATTCTAGGTTCTGTTCTTCCAATTAATTTGAAAGAAGAATGAATTTCTTTCTGCAGTCCTTAGAAACAAACTAATCAAGTGCTCTTGTAAAGATTATCAAAAAATCTCAAACCTCTGGATGTCTCCCAAATTCTAATTCCTAGGAAAACTAGCCTCTTTCCAGAGAGGGTATAGAGGAAGCGAGGTGTGCCCCGAGGGTGAGCACTCAGAAACTGATAGAAGGCAACTTTATTTTTTCCTTTGGACAAGGACTCTAGGATATCACAGGGATAATATGATTCTTTTGATCATAGTGTGGAGTCCCAGGCTTCAGAAGAAAATAAAGGGTTTGGTTAAGAAAAAATAAAGCACCAATTTCTTTGGCGTGTGAATCAGAGAGGGATGCAAAAGTAAAGATTTTGAGAAATTTCTAATGTTATTTGCAGTCTTTAAAAATATCTTGTTACCAGTAATCTTTCTTCCCACTATGTGCTATGATTTATAATAGTACAACTCAATACTTTCAGGCTTATAATATTGCTCTAGATCATACCACGCCATCAAGGTTCCAGTATTTGTTTATCACTGTCCATAGGTTCCCTTCTCTAAACCCACCCTACTGCTCTTGCCCCAGGGAAATGGTTCAAGTTGTAGAATATACACTTTGCGTATGCAAGACCATCAGTTTGCTCTCGGGTGCGTCATGTTTCTGAGCCCCCAGTGCTGCCCTTGTGATCTCCCCACAACAATAAACATAATAAAATTTCAAAAACACTTCTATTATGTATATTCCTGTGTAGCCTGCATATACTACTAGGCAATGCATCACTCACAGCACTTTACAAATTTTAAGCATCTAATTATTCTCTGGTATAATGTATTTTGTATAACTTGTTTTTGGTTTCTTGGGGCATTCTGGTAGTGAACAGGGCGTCCTCCTGGTTCTGTGCTGAGGGATCACTCCTGGAATTGTTCAGGGATCCAACTGTATTGCTGAAGATTGAACCAGGGTAGACCGCATGCAAGGCAAACACTTCAATCCCTGTACTATCTCTCTGGCACTTAATTTCATAATTAGCACATAATTAATTTGCACTGTTTTTTGTTCTGGATTTGCAAAATGATGAACATACAACAGTGCAAAATGTTTTCTTGAATTAGATGCTTGTTTCATTTAAATATATTGCTCCACTTTAAATGACCCCAAAGATAACCTAGCATATCTGAATGATGCAAATACAGTATTAGTGGGAACTAAAAGATACTATAGCAGGTAAGATGCTTGACTTGACATTGTATCAATCTCAATTTTATTCTTAACCCCACATATGGTCCCCAAACACCATCCAGTATTGATCTCTGAGCACAGATTCAGGAGAAAGCACTATTCACTGCTGAGTGTGGATCGGAAACAAACAACCAAAAAACACAGTGATATAAAAAATCTTATTCTCTTTTGTGACTGAGTAGATCACATTGTTTGTCTTTTTCTAGTCATTGATTTGATAAATACCAGTATGGCACATAAACTCACTGAGGTGACAGCCCTGCATTTTCAGTTATTAATCTAAGTACTTAAGCGCCTAAATTCTTTCCAAATGCATTTGTTTTGTGCATCATTCTATAAATAATTATTATAAATTTATGATGCCAGGCATTGTCTGTGTGAGAAAAACAAGATCAAAGTATACTTTATGAATTTTGTAGTTAGACTAGAAGCAAGATATATAAGGAAGCAGTGTCTAAAAGTGAACATTTTAAGAAGAAACCTAGAATTTATAGAGTTCCATTTTTTTTATAAAACTGTTGACACAACGAGCTCCCTGGAAAGATAGAAATATTGAATGCAGAGAAAGGGGTGATCTAGTCAAAGCAAGACCTTTGCTTAGTAGAAGGACAATGTTAGTCATTGTTTTCTGTGTTCTTTGCAAGACTCCAGCTTCCCTTCCTTGAGGATAAAGTCTTTGTAGTAACTACTTTTAAAGTCCTTGTAGATATAGAGCATGTCACACCAAAAATGTATGTTGAACTATTTGGAATTGAGTATACCTTTTATAAGTAAATGATTAGAGTTCTGTAAGGATTAGTTCTTCTATTAAAGTTTTCTCTTCCTCATCTGCATTTATTTCCTAAGTGATATCATTCAGTTCCATCCCTTTAAAAATATTATGCCAGGGGCCAGAGTAATAGTACAGTGGGTAGGGCGTTTGCCTTGCACTCAGCTAACCTGGGTTCGATCCTGGCATCCCATATGGTCCCCTGAGTACTGCCAGCAGTAATTACTGAGCACAGAGCTAGGAGCAACCCCTGAGCATCACTGGGTGTGACCAGGCAATGAATAAATAAATAAATAATAAAGGCAATAAATAAATAAATAAATAGACAGACAGAAAGACAACAGGCACAGACAGACAAACAGACATATAGACAGACAGATAAACAGACAGACAGACAGATAGACAGATAGATAAACAGACAGACAGACAGACAGATAGACAGATAGACAGACAGATAGACATACAGATAGACAGACAGATAGATAGATAGACAGACAGACAGAAAGACAGACAGACAGACAGACAGACAGACAGACAGATAGACAGACAGATAGACAGATAGATAGACAGATAGATAGATAGATAGATAGATAGATAGATAGATAGATAGATAGATAGATAGATAGATAGATAGATAGATAGATAGATAGATAGATAGATAGATAGATAGATAGATAGATAGATAGATAGATAGATAGATAGATAGATAGATAGATAGATAGATAGATAGATAGATAGATAGATAGATAGATAAATAGATAGATAATTCGAAACTTTTAGCTCTAATTTGGTTTGAGTGCTGGGCATATATCTTTATCTTTGTTCCCTCAACATTCCCTGTAAAGTTGATTGATACCACCAATCTGCTAAGGAGAAAGATCACACCATATTCCACTTTAAACCAACTCTATTCCCCACCTCAGCATACCAATTCAATCTAAAGTCTAGTCATCATCAATTTCTGCATTCTTTTTCACTCTCTGTTCAATATTTTAGCAAATTATTTGGGGCTTAATCTTAAAAATACCTTCTAATCTTCATTCTTTAGTGTAAATTTGTGTCTCCCCCTTGTGATAATAAAGCTTGCATTTACTTATTGCCTGCTTGTACTTCCATCTTCCATAATTTGCTTTCCATTCCCCACTAGAAATGTAAATTTTGCATTTTACACAAAATACAACTCATATTACATGCTTTCTCAGGGGCTTCCCATGAATTTTTTCCACAATGTGGACAATAAAAATAGAAGATATGAGCACAACATTTCTCTAAAGCATTATTTCTCATTCCTTTTCCAGCCATGGTTCCCTTCTCACACTATCACCAACCTCATTCTGCCAATTTGGACTCCTACTCTTGTACATGGCCCTTCCATCTACTCGGTCTTCTTCTGTTGCCCACTTGAATATCCTGGAAGTCCATAGAAAACCATATGGGTCCTTATGGAGCCCCAACCTTATGCTCTTTTCAAAGCACTGTTCCAAACCCTATTTCCTAGTAAACTTTATTTCTTATCATGATTTCCTTCATTCCCTTGTTCAGCTCATACTGAAACTTCTTTCTCTTTTTTCATCACTCACTGAGCTATTCTAACCTGTTGTGTCTATCCCTGACTGGTAAATAATTCCAAGAATTTTACATTGCCCCTTCATTTAGGTTTCTGTCAAATTTATGTCCTCAGAGATTGTGCCACTTCCCTGTACATCCAGTGCAGCAAAAATGTCATAAATGAGATGATAAAAATATAACCATGTCACTTATCACTCGTCTTCCTGTTGATCAGCGATTTGCTTGAACTGGCACCAGTAACGTCTCTATTCATTGGGAATGGGGCCATTATTTTTACTGGTTTTAGCATATCAAATATACCACGGGTAACTTGCCAGGCTCTGCCATGGCTCTGGGTTCATCCCAAGGGGCCCAGTCTTTCTCTATATCAGACTATCAACCATCCAGGGCCCACAGGGCAGAGCCCTGGCTGTAGACAAGTCTATCTTGTGTCTGCCACCTGCCAATGCAGCCGGGCCCTGCAGCCACACCTGTAAAACCTAGAGGTACAGGAAAAAATACATCCATAAATAGGCAATATATGTAATGGCCTTCACTGAATAAAATCAGAGTTCTTCTCTTTCAAGAGGTTTTTTTCTCTCTCTGCATTGTCTTGTGTGAGAACTCACAATTACTCATGTGCCTGTATCATTGTATAGATCAGACTAAGATGCTGCCAAGGAAATGATATAATATATAGCCTCACTCCATTCATTGACTACAAATAAGAAAACAACATTGGTTGTGACCTAGAATCCATTGCCTTTCACATTTGTCTATGGTTACAGTCAGCAGCTAAGGAAGAATGAAAAACTCTGTTATTGCTCTGGAACAAAATGGATTCTGGATGTGAGGTCATAAGGAGGATGTGTTGTTTGGAAATAAAAAGCTTCTTGGATAAATTGTCAAATTGACCCTATGGCTGTACCTTGTTCTGTCAAGCAATGTCAAAGAAGCTTGGCTTTACCCTGTCCACCCCTCCCTTTTTAGAAGCCAAAAATGCAGAAATCAAGGTCACCTTATAGCATTTGGACAAGATCCCAGCTTAGCCAGCTGCATCAAAAGACTGCTTTGCTGTCAGTGTACCAGAAATGAGGTGGAGAGAGATTGGGTTTCATGTGGACAACTTTCTCCTCTTTTGATTCTTCTCATTGTGTGAGAGCCACCCATGAATGGGGCAGGCTGGTATACCTTGTTTTGGTCACAGTTAATTACCCTCTTTGCACAAGTCTGCAATTCACAGCAGTTTACAAGCAATGCAATTTATCCTTGGTTTACATCTTTCTTTCCGCTCAAAACAGGGGTGGGTTAATTAAGAAATGAACTACTAGGCAATTATTTGGCTTCATTTTCATTTTGACTTTGGAGCCAGAAAGTCCTGAGATTGAGTGGCTGCCTCAGCACTTAGGAGCTGAGGAAATTTTGAACTCATAGCTCCCCCCAACCTCAAGGTAGTGATCTCCAATACCAAGTTTTTGTGAGGATTTTATAGAAGCATGTGCAGGAGGCCTAACACATTTTCTATACTGATAAGCTCTGAAATGGCATTCTGCATTCTTCATCCATTAATTAACAAATGTTTATTACCTGTTTTATACAAAGTGCCAAGCATAACCAGAACTAAATATATAGCAGGTTTCACATGGTGGTTTAAATTGTATAAAGGAACAGAAAATTAGCCATTAGAAACTTAAATCCAGGTTATACAGTTTCCTCTCTGATGCCATTAATCTTTCATCAATGAGTAAGGGGAAGGTTCCATGTGTTTGAGTATGCTTATATGCACCAGACATGCAATTCTCACCATGATTATCTTGTTGCTTCAGAAATGGCACTTAATATTAGAGTTATTTTCAGGTTTCAACATAACTTAACTCAGCATTTCTTTGTTCTTTCACTTAATATGATAGTTTTTTGAGGACTTTAGGAGAAATGACATGAAAACAGTAAATGTGTTTCCCATCAATTTGAAGTTGGTGCTCTGATAGGAAAAAATCACTGAACACACAGAATGATGCAAATTATTATCATCGTTCTGTGCAAAAGTTCAAATATTTGAAGACCTAGAATATCTAGGAAAAACGCAATGAATACCTTTCTTGTCTAGGGGAAGCTATTCCAAAAGAGTGAAAATGTATTGAGAGCAAAGATTTAAATAATCCAATAAATACGGAAGATCTTTTCAACCACAGAGGATGTTTGGTACAAACAAATAGCACAGAAAATTATTTTATAAGGCTGAACTCTAGGGAAGCTTCTCAACAAGTAATACATTTTACTCCTTGCAATAAATTCCCAGTAGAATACGAACAAGTAGAATAGAAAAGTATAATAGATGGAGTAAGAAGCTGACTTCCAATAGAATATGGCATGCTAGTGAAGAATAAGCTGAACAAAACGATGTGGGAGATGGAGAGAGAGTTCGGGATTGCGATTAATTCACAGAAGAGGCCTCATATGGATACTGGACCGAATTCTAAACTCTTCCAGAGCTTTATTTTTTCCTTTTTTGGCAGTTAGATCTTTCTGAACTAAAATACTGTTTTAGGAGCCATTCCCTGAGCCCTGAGGCAAGACTGGATTTCTCTCTTGGCCCTGGAAGAAAACAAATGCCAAAAAGGGCCCTTCTACTTTTAGCACTATGCTTGACATTTACATGTCAGTATTCTATTGTAACTAACCACACAACTCAGCCTATAGGTAGATCTATGAAGCACTTATCATCCCTGGCAGCTTTCCTTAATATCTCTGTCTAGTCTGATGTGATTTATCCTCTCTCCTCCTTAGCAGATTTTAGTCTTTTATGAACAGATACCAGGAGTAAATAGAGGTTAAGTCACGGTACTCATATTGTTATTTATGGAGTTGAATTGAAGATAATGCAAGCACCTCTTACCTTTCATTTTGACACAGAAATTAGCACTCAGCAGAAGCTCTTTCTTAGTTGTAGACAAGTCATGAAGACTGGACCTGATTAATCCATCTCTATTTGGGATTCTAGAAGCCTTGGTACCTGTTCTGATTGTAACAGGAGCTTCAAAAAATAATAAATATAGGAACAAACATTGTGGAAGTGCCATTTCAACAACTTTTATGAGCTAGCAGAGGTGTCAGTGTTGTCACATGCATGTTGATAAACCATTCTTTTCTAAGAAAGAGCTAGTAGAAGTTGGAGAAAGAAGCTGGGGTTACTTTATTACTACATCTCTTACTGACAGTGAAAAATAGTAATCTTTTCTAGTTAATTTAATATAATATAACAGGACATGTAATTTAAACTATATTTAAATTTTGTAATGTAATGTATTATAATATATCATATAATTTGTGTATATAATATGTATAGTATAATTTTTTCCCCCAAAATTTTATTACACCATTTTAGACATACAATTGAAAGATGCTCATGTAGAGTTTTGGTTCTACAGTGTTCCAACACCCATCCCTCCACCCAAACCCATCTTCCATCACCAATGTCTCCACCTCCCTCCCCCCTCCCACACCTCGACTACTTGGCGGGTTCTGTATATCATTTCTCTCCTCTCTATCTCTCCCTCCGCAAACTTTCCTGCACATCATGGAATGCAGTGCATTAAAGGACATTACTGTTTCCATTATTTTAATGGAGCACGCGGCTGCAAGCAGCCACGAGACCTGGGCTCGAACTGGTTTTGCTCTGTTAATCTGGTCGGTGGGGTAGTATCCCAGCGTCCAGACAGAGAAGGTCCCGCTGCTTCCGAGACCCCCAGAAGTGATGGGCCCACTCCCAAAACCCATCTGTCCTCCCGGGGGCCCCATGGTCAGCTGGGCCGGGGCGAGCCGAGTTCCAGCTTCTCCAGCCACTTGTGAGGCTTCCCCAGGGCAGCTCCTGGGAGGGGGCCACCAGGCTCGACAAAATGGGGACTCCTGACTCCATCTGACTAATTCCCAGTGATTCCCACTTCTGGGAGCCGCCTCACATGGGCTCGAACTGGTTTTGCTCTGTTAATCTGGTCGTGGGTAGTACCCCAGCGTCCAGACAGCAAAGGTGGTGGCTTATGTGGTGGGCGAGTCTCATCCGGCTGCTTCCCGGACCCCAGAGGTGATGGGCCCACTCCCAAAACCCATCTGTCCTCCTGGGGGCCCCATGGTCAGCTGGGCCTGGGGCGAGCCGAGTTCCAGCTTCCCCAGCCGCTTGTGAGGCTCTTCATGCTATGGCTGGTGGCCCCAGGATAATTTTTATAATATAATATATCAGGATGAAAGCTAGCAAGCATGACCCTTTCAGTAGTGAGAACAAGCAAACAAAAAAATCAAACAACTGGAAATTTAGATGAAAATGAAGAAAGATCTAGGTCTTTATCTTTAGCGTCTTTGCTAAGGAGATGTACAGCCTGGAATGAGTTGCTCAATTTCTCTGAGATGTAGTTTCTCCATATATTAAAAAAGGTAATAGTAGATGATCTCTAAGGGCCCTTGTAACTCTGACATTTTATGGTTTCAATAAGATACTCAGAAATTATTCTTGAACTGTCTTTGTCAAAAAGCAATAAAATTTAATATAATATTTTAAAATCCACTATTCAAATACTAATGGACTTAAATGACAAGGGTGTTAAGAAGAACTAAATGAAAAGCTTGGGCTTTCTGACCTAATCAATCAACCTAAATGGGTGACAGAAAGAAGTGCAGAGAATGGAATCCTGAACATTATCAAAAAAATTGACTTTTCAGTCAAGGAGTCAATCAGTAAGATTTTACCCGTTGCAAAAAGTTCAATGTTGGGGATTGTGGGGCACCAGCTAGACAGAAAACAGAACAAAGGATCTCCTTGGAAGAGAGCGGTAAAAACAAAAGTACAAGCATATTTTAGAAGGGAAGGAAATGAGCTGAGGACACTCTCTGACACAAGAGACAATCTACAGAGAGAGCAGTTCTGGTCCGATAAGGGACATCACTATGAAGCTGTTCAGACAGAGGATCCAGCTGTCAAAATATATAGGAACACTCTCAGAATGTTAGCAACTATCCTGATGAAATCTTCTGTCATATGTGGGCTATTTTAACTGAGCTGACCTTCCAAATTATCTAAATAGACAATTCTATAAAGAAGATATATTACCTCTAGGTTCAATCCTGGAAGGAAGATATGGTTATTGATCTTTGAAACTCCTAAACCTCCAACTGCCACTATTGCCTAATTATCTGGCTCATTAGAATGGGTTTACCTACATAACAAATGGCCTCGTACTTCTATACCTTAATCTGAGCTAATAGCCAAGCATGTAGTTAAGGGAGATTGAGAACACAAGTATTACTTGGATATGATCCCCATATAATTGTTACATTCACATTAGAGAGAAATTAAAGCCATTTTACCATAGGCACATGAAAAATACTCAACATCACTTCATATTGGGGAACTTTGTGTTCAAATCATAATAAGGATCATATCACAGCTATGAACATGGTCTTTATCAGGAACATTGGAAACAAGTGTGTTGCAGTATACTGTTGCCCAGAGCCTCTGCATCTTGCGTGGAGTTATCTTCTGCAGGCCACTTTGTAGATAGGGGTAGAAAAACAGTTTGGATCTGTGACTCTATGTGGCAGAATATTTTACCATGTATTCTATGTTCACTTCACTTGATCACTTGAATCCGGGTATTCATCGATTTGCTCAAGCGGGCGCCAGTAACATTTCCATTGGACCCTATCACGTGCCAATGTAGCCCAATGGCATCTGGTTGATTCAGGAATATGAAGAGCCTCAAACCGTTCCTTCAAGGTCTTGACAAGGAAGTCTGACCATCTTGTAGGTGGGCAGCCACGTGATCTTTTGACATCCCATGGGATCCAGTTGGTAACAGCTCTAGTCCAGCGGTCATCTCCAAATTGCATTACATGTCTAGCCCATCTGATTTTCGATGCCTTGGCAAAGCGAGACAGCGTCCCTGATTCTGGAATGGCAATGGAGGTCAGAACTCCGATTCCTTCTCTCACTTGAGTAAGGCGTGATATTCCAAGCATAACTCTTTCTATGCCTCTCTGGGAGACCCGAATAGTATTCTCATCCTGCTTTTATAGGGCCCAGGTCTCTGAGGCATATATTAATGCAGGGAGAATGGTGGAGTCAAAGAGATGTGCCAGAGCCGGAGGTTCTTTGTCCTTTAAGCTATTTCTTCGATGCCTTTGAAGGCATTCCATGCTGCTCTCTTCCTCCTGTGCAGCTCAGGTTTTAGGTCATTTATCATGTTGACTTCTCGACCTAGGTACACATAACTGCTGCATTCAGAGATGTCTGTTCCATTGAGAGTGAATGGGGCCTCTGGAACTAGTTCATTTTTCATAAACATAGCTTTCTTTAGAATTCAGCTGTAGACCTATCTTTCCACATTCTCGGTCGAAGTCAGCCAGCATTTGTGCCGCTTGGCTAATGTTTGGTGTTATTAGAATGATGTCATCAGTGAAGCAGAGGTGGTGTATTTGCCGACCGTCTATCTTCACTCCCATTCCTTCCCATTCTAATTGTCTCAGGATGTTAGCTGGTATAAATATTTTCTCTCATGCTACCACAATTATCGTGGGACTAGACAGATCTTACAGTATTTTTACCTGGCTATGCTGGATCTCTAAGTATAGTATAATTATAATTAGATCAGAGAGAAATGCTGTTTGCCTCCAAAGCAAGCATGTGTGGCTCTCCAACAAGTCTGAAGGCTAATATCCAAAATTACTATGAAATAAAGACAAGGATCTTGTGAAGACTTGGAGAAATATATATCTGGTAGGAACTATCCTGATGAAATCAGGTTGTAGAATATCCATGATGCAGATACATGCTCTTTCCCCACTCTGCACAGGTCCTGCAGGGGAAGTGCAAGGATGACCCTGACTGGGGCAATATTAACATTTCAATGGAACTAGGTGAGGTCCTGGGAGAAGCAAACCTGAGAGGATTGACCTTAAGCTATCCATTGATATGTGCCCTCAGGGTTAAAAAGATATAAATGTGCCTGTGTCTCTCTCCCTCTTCTCCTCTTCTTTGCCTCTTCCTCTTCCTCTTTGCCTTTTGCCTCTGCTCTCCTTCCCTCTATTCTCTTCCCTTTTGGGCCTTAGCAAGTGGTAGTGGCCAACTTGGTCTAGGATTCTAAACCTATACAAGGCCAGGGCCCAGTTAGGAACCTAAAGTCTGGGGATTTCCTATTATTGAATAGTATAACAGAACAAGTATGAGTAAAGACTTTTGAAACTTTGCTGGATTCCCAGTCGCCAATCCACTGGGAAAGAAGGGGATGATATATATATATATATATATATATATATATATATATTTATATATATATTTGTATGTATAAATATACATACAAAAAGAAACAACACAATGACTCTTCAACTCCAGAAAATGAAAGGAGCAGGTATTGGGAGGAATGGGAGATGGGAGAGGACAGTTTTGATTGTGGGATGATGCTAGAGCTTTGATGATGGATTGGTAATATCTTATAAACTGTACACTGAACTCTTAAAATTCTATAATACTGTAAAACAAAAATTTTGTCAACTAAAAATAATGGTACTTATATATGGTGCTAATTTAAAATGCCTACTTTACCAAATGATACTATATGTATAAACTAGACCATCCACTGATAATTTTATAACATTTTAATCATAGGGCACAATGTCTTTATTGTAGCATTTCAACATTTTATAGTTAAAAACTACACTCTTTCAAGTGTCAGGAGTTAAGCAAACTGTTAGTGTAGCTTAATGAAATGGTCACATAACAGGGGGCAGAAAGTTAGACATACCAGGTGGATAGAGTTCTTTCTGGTCCTCAGAAACAGATGTGTCTATTCCCATTCATAGTGTGTGTGTGTGTGTGTGTGTGTGTGTGTGTGGCTTTCAGTCTCTGATCGTGACTTCATGATTGCACAATGATTGCTTCCCCTCCAGCATCACACTTGTCGGGAAGCCACTGGGGTCCCCAACAGTGCCGGGAAGCGGAGTTCCCTTCTACCTCCGAAGGGCTGCGGGAAATGGATGAAAACTCAGGAGTCAGATGCAGTTTTAAAATGCTTTACTTATCACAGGCTCAGGCATACAAATCAGCAATAGAGAAAACCCTGTGCTTAGGATTCCCGGCTAGAACCCCAGACATGTGTAGGCCAAGATGGTGGCCACCACATGTAAAGGCCCTGTAGAGAGGAGAGACAAAGACAAGACACCAAGAAGAGTGCAAGCCCCAAAAAGAGATCCCAAAAAAAAGAGAACCAGAGAAGAAGCAACCGAGTTTTATACCCTGCAACTCAGACCTCTCACTACTATGGGAAGCAGGGAGGATCAAATGCCCTCGGGTAATTTCTCCCAGCACCTCACCTAGGCCCTTTTAGATGCTAATGTTTTGAGCCCAGATCTGCCTGGAAATGGCTTTATAGGGTAGATAAAGATGAGAACCGTCATCTTCAATCGACAGTTTTGTCTGACCGATGTAGCTCTCGTCCCAAAATTCCAAACAGGATCGGACTACCGTCTCCTCCGTGCAAAATTATACTACCCGCAACGGGGACAAAAGGCTGCAAAGTTTAAGAAGAGAACTCCCAGAATGACCACCAACTGGGAACTCTTTGGCACCATTGCAGCAATATGGGAAGATACCATCATTAACAACATCGATGAATAATACAACCGACTGGTTCAGCACCTCCATGATTGTGTGAAGAATGCCGAGAGAGAGAGAAAGACACAAAAGGACACCTGTCTTCAGAAACTCTCGAGGCTCATTCGACAACGTGGCAAGGAGCGAACCTCAGGAGACCAAATGCTAACATCCAAGCTTGCTAAACAGTGCAGAGAAGCGATAAAAGAAGACCTCAAAGAAAAGAGCAGAAATACTGGAAAATGCAGCAGAAGCCGGGAAAAGCATTCGCACTGCCCGCCTGTCCTTTGCCAACTATAAGACCAAGATGATTGCCCTCCGACACCCTGATGGATCTATCACATCTTCCAGAAAGGCAATGGAGAAGATTATCCAGGACTTCTACGGAAGATTACTTTGATACCCACATCCACCTGCCCACATACCAAATTCCACAGGATGGATATGTCATTCCCAACATTCTCCCTCCCTGAAATCCGACATGCCATCTTGTCGGTAAAGGAGGGAACAGCACCAGGCCCAGACAAAGTCAGACCCAAACACCCAAAAGAATCTGCCGTCGGTACTCATCAATACACTAGCTCTGCTCTTCACATGCTACCTGTCCGAATGCAAGGTGCCCTCCCAATGGAAAACCAGTAGGACAGTTCTACTGTTCAAGAAGGGGAGACATTCACGACATCGGCAACTATCACCCCATCTGCCTGTTGTCTGTCATCTACAAGCTGTTTACACGAGACATCCTGAACAGGATTAGCAGAACACTAGATGAAGGACAACCATGCGAGCAAGCAGGTTTCCGGAAAGGATTCAGCACAATCGACCATATCCACACAGAAACCACACTCATTGAGGTTTGTAGGGAGTACAAGATGCCACTCTGTCTCACGTTCATTGATTTACAGAAAGCCTCTGATTCTGTGGAGACTGAAGCAATCATCGAAGCCCTAGCCAAACAGGGTGTTCAAACCCAATATATCAAGATCCTTCGTGAGCTGTATTACGGATTCACCACCAGGATCTCACCATTCTACAAAGAAGTGATCATTAATGTGAAAAGAGGGGTTCGGCAGGGTGATACCATTTCACCAAAACTCTTCAGTGCCACCCTCGAGAACATCATGCTACAATTAGAATAGGAAGGAATGGGAGTGAAGATAGATGGTCGGCAACTACACCACCTCTGCTTCGCTGATGACATTGTTCTAATAACACCAAACATTAGCCAAGCGGCACAAATGCTGGCTGATTTTGACCGAGAATGTGGAAAGATAGGTCTACAGCTGAATCTAAAGAAAACTATGTTCATGAAGAATGAACTAGTTCCAGAGGCCCCATTCACTCTCAATGGAACAAACATCTTTGAATGCAGCAGTTATGTGTACCTAGGTTGAGAAATCAACATGATGAATGACCTAAAACCTGAGCTGCGCAGGAGCAAGAGAGTGGCATGGAATGCCTTCAAAGGCATCGAAGAAATAGCTAAAAGGACAAAGAACCTCCGGCTCCGGGCACATCTCTTTGACTCCACTGGTCTCCCTGCATTAACATACGCCTCAGAGACCTGGGCCCTAGAAAGCAGGATGAGAATGCTATTCGGGTCTCCCAGAGAGGAATCGAAGGAGCTATGCTTGGAATATCACGCCTCACTCCAAGTGAGAGAAGGAATCCTGAGTTCTGACATCTGTCACTATTCCAGAATCAGGGACGCTGTCTCGTTTGCCAAGGCATCGAAAATCAGATGGGCTGGACATGTAATGCGATTTGGAGACAACCGCTGGACTAGAGCCATTATCGACTGGATCCCAGGGGATGTCAAAACATCACATGGCTGCCCTACAAGATGGTCAGACTTCTTCATAAAGACCCTGAAGGAATGGTTTGAGGCTCTTCATGTTCCTGAATCAACCAGATGCCATTGGGCTACATTGGCACGTGATAGGGTCCAATGGAAATGTTACTGGTGCCCGCTTGAGCAAATCGATGAAAAACGGGATTCAAGTGATCAAGTGATAGAAGAA